>JAUJPO010042887.1:0-17567 GCA_032270745.1 Tiaropsis multicirrata
TTCGTCAGAACCTCGAAAACCCTACCCTTAAGCGCCGCACGTCCGGTAGGTCACTTACCTTGAGTGCCCCCCCCGGGGGTAAGTCTGATACGAATTTACTAGTCTTTCATTCAAGAAATCATTCTGTCAAAGTTTCAGTTTTGCAATGTTTTAAATCAAAGAAAAGAAAGCACTTCCAGTTATAACAAAATAAAGAAAATCATTTTTTGATGAAGGAGGAAATTTGAAGCGTGCAATTCTCCACCTACAAATATTTCCTGCTTAATTGAAAAGCAGTTGTTTGTTTTTTTGAAAGACAACTTATGACATGGTGCATATGATAATACAGGTTATCTTAAAGACGTGACAATATCCATGTCTTGAGGTAATTATTCTTCGATAATGTACATTCCCAGAGGTATTATAAATTGCACTTACATTAATTATGGTTTGGCAACAATAATAAATGCTTAAAGAGTTAGACAAGTCAATAATCTCGTGGGCTAAAACTACTATGAGTGTTGCAGTGGGTTGACGCCATTATATTGGGAAAAATCACAATATTTTATTAATTATACAAGTACTAAGGCAATCCTATATCATTTCATTGTGCAAAGAAATTTGTTGTTACGCAACTCACTTAATTGTCAGTGGTACAGTACAATTTGTGATATGATTATCCCCAATAACAAGATTAAGTCACGAAAGAAAGGGACTTTAGCTTGGAGAGGAAGTGAGGGTCTGATCGGATGAAGATAAAGAGATAAATATCAAATTCCACGAGTTCTTTGACAATTTGAAGTATGGGTAACGCAAGATATTATCATGAAGAAGTCTCTTCGTCAATTCGTTAAATTGAAAATAAACAAATGATGGTTAATGCAACCTTTAGTTAGGTTATTTTGTAAGGGAATGGTCATAATGGAGGATATTTCCAAAACATAATTATCACAAATAAATTCCCCCTCCCACACATTAGAAAGATTTTTCGAGATCCAGAAAGACTATACCCTGGTAGCTGTGACCACCGAGGATACCATGTGATCTGTAAACATTAATTTTCAGATAAAATAAAGTGTGTAAATTGAAACCGCAAATTTACTCGATGGATTCTTATCAGCAGTATTCTCAGACAAAAAGATTTTCGTAATAGGCTACTGTTAGCTGGTTGGGAGACCCCACCATGGTTTAGGTCGACAAAAAGATTTCTTATCAGTTTTTTAGCTAAGACACCACTATTTTTTAATTGCGCAAAAATAAATTTGATTAAAAATCATGAATACCCTAAGACTTGTGAAAGGTTGGCGATGGGTGGCTTTACCCATATAAAGGATTTCAGATCTTTAGGGCCTGAGCTAAAGTTTTGAAAGGGAAGTAGATACCATCAGTTAAATCTGAAAAGGCCATTATCAAAAATGTAACCAAATAGGCCTTTTACTACAACATGCGAGGCTTTAGTAAAAAGAAATTCACATGCCCCTCCTTAACCTTTCAGAAGAATCCCCCGCTGAAATCCCCCACCCCTCCCCTCTGGTAGATACTACTATACGTACAACACCAGTCTGAAAACCCAGTAAATTGTGGAATCAAGAAATGTATACTACTTGACATTAAAAAGGATGAACTTATTGGGACCTATCTAGCAAGTGTCTTTCCAAGGAAATCTAACAAACCTTAGGGTAACAAATCTTGGCGGGGTGAAATCTTGGTAGGAACAAATTATGGCAGATTTGGCGGATGGCAAAAATATTAAAATTGTACCACTGACAATTGTTGCAGTTACTTTCTGACCCTAACCGTGATGAAAGTTTCTTATGATGAATGAAAGTTAAGCTGTCTTTATCTCTTCTTTCTGCAGAGAACCATATTCGTTCTGTTGTGACGTAATTGACGCTCCTCGGTCCTTCACGTAATGGACCATCTAAAATGACGAAAAACGATTTTTTTATCCGAACCGTAACAGTTCAAAAATGCTTAAATGCGACTTGATAAACGTGCATTAATCAATCCATCTTAAGCTCAAAATCTCATTAAGTTTCATCACTCATTTATAGCAATTAAGGAAAATGGAGAAGCTGGGGAATGTGCAAAATCTTTTTGTTTGACCTCATAAAATACTAAAGATGAAGATTAATATTCGGAATTGGTTTAAGGAGAGTGCTTAAGCTTAAGGGATGACTACTCTTGAACAGGAAGTCAACAACAACCTAACTTACTAACGTCACGTTATACTCCACCATATCAACTTAATTGAAACTAATCACTGACAATTAAGAATTGATTTCTTAAAATGCCTTTATAATTGGAATAAAAATACAATAGTAAAAGTTTTTTCTTGGAACGAAATTTTAAAAGATCAAGTGAAAATGCTGACTGACAAGAAATGCATGTTTTCGCTCATAACAGTTTGATCCTAACAATGCGGAGAATGACATATGAAAAAAATTATTCAGATCCTAAAGTGATTAAAATTCACGTTGGAGGAGGAAAGAAGCTGAAAAAGACCGAAGGTAGGTGTCAAGGAAAACGGAGGAACGTGTCTGACTGACAACCAACTCATCGAAAAAGAATTATTTGTACGTGTCATTAACCACATTTTAAAGATTCGAGCAATTATCAAAACAATTAAGCTAATGATGATATCGCAAAAAGATAAACCGTCTATTTGGAATCAGCAGGGTGTTGATTTCGAAATTTCGATTAAAAAATGTAAAACGATTTATCAAATGATGGAAAGGAAAGACAAATGATGATGTTGATGAAAAAAGCGGCTTCATTATCAATAATCATCAACAATCTTTTAATTGTTTGACGCAATGCTCATTCCTGTATTCTTTAAAAGATCTAATGGAAGATTACGAAACTCAGCTAATTCCCCAGAAAAAAAGAAAGAAATATGCCCAATCAAGTTGCCAAAAACTCTGACTCATTTTCAGGCAATGTTTATCATTCCAATACTAAAAATTCAATTTTTAGGGCTAATGAATTCAGGGACCAACTTTGAAAATAAAAACTGCATTAGATCGATTTACTTTAATACAATACTGGTACACTTTTGTTTATATAAGAATATTTAAAGCCTTTCTGAGGAATATTTTTGAACTCGAGAAAATTGTTTGAAAGTAGTCAAAGTGGATCGTTTAAAGACGTGAAAAGTTAAGAGCATCGAAAATCTATAGGCTTCCCTTGATTCCGTGTGGTTTAAAATGGTGAAATAATTTCGCGGTTAGATTAATTTCCATAAATTTAACTCGTGACTGAATAGTCAATGAGGGTTCGATTTCTTAGATATAAAATACTAAAGTTGTTGAAAATGTTGAACCTCGTTGCAACGTGACAAGAAAAAGTTGTTCTTGAGTATGCGGCTTTATAAAAATCAAAAAGCCAATAAAGTGCTACGTAAATTACGTTGAAAAATAGCACCATTTTTCAAGAGAACAATGAATGTTTTGTTATGATGAGCATAATTTCCGTTGGTCAACCAAATAATGGATATATAATTTAGATGGATGATATTTTTAGGACTGACATCAAACAACACCGTACAAGTAATGAACTTTTTCAATTACATCAGGACCTTTTCTCATCTTAATGACATTAATTGTTGTTACTTAACTCTCATTACAAGATACGAACCATTGACAACAGATGGAAATCAAAATTCGAAACACTTCACTTCACCATTTTATCCATCTTATATATCTCTCAGCTATCTTAAAATGACATTAAATGACAAATAAAGATTAGATTATGATGGATCAATTTCATTTTTGAAAATTTATTCTATAGAAAATTTTGAAAAAATAATTAAAAATTGGAAAATGTACAATTTTTTTTTTTACAATATATTTATTAAATAATCTAGAGCTTTATTTACAAAATGGATAAAATACATAAAATTATTACAGGCAGAAAATATCTTTGATTGAAACAGAACAAAACAGGAAATCATAAGTTCTTTGCTTGAAAATAATGTTGAATTTTGGAAAACAATTTGCATTTCCCTTTGCAAATTTTCTTGGCTTCCAAACATATGAATTTTTCTGGGAATCCTTTCGCTAAAGTGAAACATTGATCCACATTGATTCTGCAGTCGATCTTACATTTGTTTGGATAGCCTTGCTTTGGAGGTCGTGCGTCTAACGTCGATATCGTCATCATTACCACGACGAGAGTCAAACAACAAATTCCTTAAAATAAAAAGTAAAGAAATAAAGAATTGGAATACAACAACTTCAGAAGAAAGAATGAGTTTGGATAATCTAATGTGTGAGTATTCTTAACTTGAGACAATTTGAAAACACTTTCGTCACTCTCAAAAACATATTAGATTCTTACCTTTGAGATGTAACATGTTTTCTTCAAGAGGTTTGGTATGGTAAGATAAAACCTTCTTCTTTTGAGTTCTTTCTAAAAAGATCGTGAGAGAATAATGTCATAAGAATTTGTTGTGTTTATATACAAGCAAACATAATGAGAAGGTTGAAACAAAACAGACGTGATTATACTATAATGATTTTCAATAGAAATACGTATGTATGTAATTACCTTGTGACAAAAGTAAAAACCACACCACGATTTATTGATGATTTTAGAAGTCCACAGGCTATGTTCCTTTTTTTCTTATGAAAGATGCTGATGAAGAGAACATTTGATGAGAACTGATTGAAGAAGAATATTGATTGCTCTTTTTTATACTCCGAAAATCTTGTTTTTGTTTTTGTTTACGTAATTAAGAACATTCAATAATTGATCATTGTCTTTAAAACATAACCCCCTGATAAGTCATCAGCACACAAGACATAAGAGTAAGAATTGGAAATTTTCAAGGGGGGGGGGGGGCTAAAGAAGCACATTGCTAGATTAGAGTATTAATCATTAAGATGCTTATTTCAACATGATAACAAATAATGTTCTTATTTAGCATTTGAGGTAATTAAATAAGTATTTACTTATCTCGCTTACTCGTTCAAATTAGCTTAACATCTTATTTGCGATAATAGATAAAATTTATTAAAGTTTGAACTACAACAGAACCTATCAAAATCAACAAAATCGTACACGGGGTAATGAAACATGACTGAAACATGGTTTCCAACTCCAGATTAAACAAGGAAAGTGGTTTCAGTTTTTTTAAACTACAACCCTTACATTTCATATGAAGCCGCTAGCTTAAGACAATTTCATCCATGAAAATAGCAAGCTTTTGTATGAAAACTACGGGACGATATAAGGTTGAAAAATATTGAAGATGTCTTGATAATTATTCTTTCTAAATTAAGTGGTGACGTTGTTAAATTAATTGTTTTGATTAGATACGGAAACGCCCAAGACCGTTAGGATGAGCACCAGTCGCCCCCATTTCCGTTGTTTATGGTTATTTAAGAGAACTTGCACTTCATATCTGACCCATGAATCTAGTTGAAATTAATTCCATTGAATAGCACTCATAAAGATGGGGCAATCAGTTGGCAAGCAATATAAAGGAATGGAAAGTGCGAGCCGATTTGCTTAGAAATGACACAGGATTACGATCATCCTGGATCATCATGAAAATTATATCAGAGATCAAAATTCTTGAATAGTGAAAAAAAGAAAAAAGTACTAAATACCTGAAGTGGAAAGTTTTTGCAAATTTTCGATTTTTCATTTTTTGTATTTTATTTTATTTTTCACTGAAATGATGAAAAATGAGGAATGAAGATCAACTACAAGGAAAATATTTTATAGAGTAACAACAAACAAGGAGTCTTAAAAGCATCATAAGAGGGAACTACGAAGAGATTTGAGATTTGTACAGTATATTTTCACTTTATAAAATAAATGTTACCAGATAAAAAAAAATGATTGAATTTCTATGTGACTAATAAATAAATACATTTTAAAGAACAGTTGCTCAAAATAGCTGACGCGACAAACGAAAGGATTTTTTAAGACTCAGTGTATAAAGGTAAGCTAAAAAATCTGTTAAATTAAAAGCATGAAAAAAAGAAACGATCTAAAATATACAAAATAGATATTTGTAAAAATTTATGTAAAAATTAAATTCAGAAAGCGTGACCATTAAATTAAATCTTTACAACATTTTCTGCAGGATGGGCATGATTTGATCAAATCGAGGTCGTTTAGTAGGGTCGGCATTCCAACAGAGAGATATTAATTTGCTTAATTGCGATGGCATACCAGGTTGTAAAGGTGGACGACATCCTTCAGTTGCAATCTAATAATCAGAAACAAATTTTCATTAATTTTCACAAAATGATTACAATAATTTTTCAATCGTCTTGTGAGTGAAGAAACGGAAGTTCATCCAATTAAATAGTCAGTAATTATCAATTCTTTCTCTATAAAATATTCTTTAAAATGACAGTCAATTCATTCACGTCTCACAGTTCACTCGCTGTGCATGTTGTATTTTCGTTGAAATAAATTTTTCTCTTGATAAAAAGTAAAAACTGAAAACCTCCTTAATACTTCGATTGGAATCAAACGATGGTTGGGAACACGAACAGTGTAGAAAAAACAGCCCCTGACAAATTTGACTTCGAGGAGCACGATGAGAAAGGATGGACTCCATTGCATTATGCCGCATACGAAGGCTATTTTAAAACGGTAAACCGTCTGATCGAGAACAAACCATCGCGTTTAGAGGTGAAAACACAAGATCAAATGAAAGTGACACCATTATGGTTGGCTTTTTCTGAAGGACATATCGAAACAGTAGACGTTCTGTTGATGTATAATGCAGATACCACAGTGATGGATGTTGAAGACAATGATATTATTGACATTGCTTTCACCAAGAAGCAAGGCAAACTTCTGCTCTATATAATCAATAATGGGAATGAAGATCTCTCTGAGCTGGTTTGGCAACGTTTATTTGAATACACTACAACAGATAATTTAAATGAAAGTCTGTTGGTTATTTCCCTACAAATCATCATTGAAATGACAACAAAATATCCTGGTGGTGACAAACAGCATAAAGATTCACTCTTCATACAAACCATACAACTTTACAAAGCAGAATTGGTAGAAGATAATCCTCAAGTAGAGTTGATGTTGGCGCAGTTGATTGAAAAAACGTTCATCAAAAACGAGAAAGAGACATACAAAACAATAAGCAAAGCCAATATGTTTGATACATTAACTGAGCGATTAGTCAGCCTCAAAGAGAGAGATATTTGTGCAACAATTCTAGCAATACTTAAATGTTGTGAAGGGTTTGAAAATTTCCCAGATAAACTAAGAGAGAAAAATAATTTTTTCCATATCATTAAATTCATGGAAATGACGGGAGCTGAAGCCTTTTTAATTTCTTCCTTTGATATCATTCGGAAATCACTGAAAAATAATAAAACGATGCAGTCATTTTTCGACCAAAACAAACGCTTATTGGATGTCATTATCAATACATTACGAAAAACACAAAATGAGGAACTTCGAATTATTTGCCTGAAAACACTTCGCTTTTATATTCACGATAGCAAATCAATTCAAGGCAAACTTATTCCGCTGGAGATTTTCGATATTTTAGAACCATGTATATGTTCGAAAGCAACTTTGAAGGAGGTATGCAAAGTAGTTTACATGAGTACGGTCGACAATAAACGATTACAGCTTTACTTCATTGAATGTGATTGCATAGAGGTATTGTTGAAACAGGTGAAAAAGAGAAAGAAAGATGAATCACAAGAATGGATCATGAGAGCTTTGTGGTCCATTGCTGGTCAAGATCACCAACAAACTATGATCGTTGCCAAAAGTCTTCCCATGCAATACATCGTCAACTTGACCACAAGCAATTCATCCACCGTTCTTCAATACTATGGTGGTGAATTCTTCAACATTCTGTTGAAGATGGCAAGTTATACACTTTCTGATGAGGTCGGGTGTAATATATTTTTACATTTGTTGAATTCAAGTTTGAAATCGTTCTTGATGGAAGATGAAATGTTGATTAGTGCATTGAAAACCATGCAAACATTATGTATAAGGAGTGGACATATCCCAAATAAAACTATACAGAAGGTTGGGTTGGAGAAGAACTGTATCAGTATTCTTTTACAAGTTGCAATCAAATCTGAAAAACCTTTCGTTGAGTTGGAGGTGTATCAAACAATCGCCTGCTTACTTTTTGATCAGAAAGATGCAATTCGTATAATGAAACTACATAGCACATTTCCACCTCTTCCTGTGATGAAATATCTTTCGCATGCACAACCTTATATACGTTTCAAAGCATGCGGTATTTTATCTCAATTCCTCCTGGACAAAGAATACAAGGCCATCAGAAACTTCAAATTACCGATCCATTTCTTCCATGCCATTGAAACCGACGATGCGAAAATAAAAGTAGATTCAGCATTTCAAATGATTGTTTTAAAGGACCACATCATTAATAGTTCACCAGCTGATACAATAATGGAAGGCCTTCAGGTATTGTTCGAACACCTCAACCATGAGAATGGAAATATCAAAGCAACAGCCGCAGACCACGTGGCCAGTATTTCTCATTATTGTCATGGAATGAGAGGAACTTTCACTGAAGGACGTTTTCTTGATATTTTGTGTGAATTGATGGAGAATGAGGATGATACCGTTAAAACGGCTTCTGCTGTCGCTATCGCAACTATCACTAAATATTTCAAAGCCGAAATCATTTTATTGAAAAAATGTCGACAGAGAAAAAAGTTGTACAAAGACATTGAGAGATGGTCAAAGATCACTAAACTTCCAGCTCACCTCACACAAAGATGGAAACATTGCCAATCGTTGAATACTTCAAATTAATTTTACCTTCATTCCACATTCCATGGGTGAAAGTGAGGCGTAAGGAACTTCTCGTGTCGCTAACTCCCACATGACAATTGCAAAACTCCACATGTCCGCTGAACGTTGGTCCACTGAAGCTGGGTTCAATCGTAACACTAAAATGAAAAATATGCAATAATATCACCTTGTTCATATTTGCAGTATGTAGAAATCTTTTTGGTAAAGAGAATTTGCGAATAAGAATCCATTTAAATTCAACATTAATTGCTAGTCTGAAAAACTTTTCGTTATAGTGGTCAAAAGAAAAAGGTAGGAAAATAGTGAGACTTACTTTCAGGCGACATCCAATTGGGTGCTTGTATTTTTGTTGTATCTTGGAATGAATATCGAACGTCTGACATACTTATACGTGCTGTCAAATCCTCGTCAACCTGTCAACAAATGATAATAGAGAGGGCCTAAACCAATAACTTTCCGCAGATCTTATCTTAACGTTATTTTAGGTTAATTGTGTTGTAATTATTATTTAATGCAAGTAATATTCTAACCATACCATAATGTGAAAACTGTTGAGATGATATTTTTGAATGAGTGGTTCTAAACTATGAAAATATGCCATTCCTTTCGCAATGTCGAAAGCAAATTTGACGATTTGTGTCTGATCAAGCATAATACCTTTGAATACAAACGAAGACATAGTTATACATTTCATGAGGCATCTATAGTCAAATTATTTGCTAAGCTCTTAAATATAGACCTTTTGCTGGGTACCAAGCCACCCTTATAGAACTGAAAGAATCTCAACTCACTTCTTTTAGGGGGATTTTCAGGTCAACGCCTACTACTCTTTGAATCACAAAATTCATCAACGGTTCTCTTTTGAAAAATTGTCGACTACCTTTAAAGAAAGTGTGCAAAGACTAAATCTTCTGGGTTTTGTCAGTATGAGATTGAGTGATGAGAACTTACCTGATCCTTCATGTAACACGTCATATAACGATCCATAAGGCATAAACTGACTGATGACCATCAAGTTGGGTTGTTTTGTCACTGCATTTATAACAGGTAAAATATTCGGATGGGAAAATATCCTAAAAAAGGTATTAAAAAAAAACTTAAAAACAGAACGTGAATATTTCATTTCTTTTTAGGACAAAGAAGAGTATCTATTTTGATCATTAAAAAGTAAAGAATAAGAACCTGAGACGTGGGTATTCTTCATTGAAATGAAGATCTAAACGTTTATGAACTCCATATATTTTCAATTTCTTCGCAACAATTGGTGCATTATTCCAAACTCCTTTGAAAAGCTAAAATATCGAAATGAGATTTAACATTTTAATATTTTTATCAAGTAATGTTCATTCTAGATACATAAAGTTTAAAAACAATGAGTTAAGTAAGGTACCTCTCCGCTGACACTTTCGCTGATACGTTCCATTAAGTGGAGTTCATTGATGTCAATACCAGTGCTTCCTCCTCTTAACGTTGAATAATCATAATCTAAAATAATTTGTAACATATAAGTTTTAAAATCATGTTCAAGATCATATTCAACTATTTTGTAATTTCAAAACAAAAGAACGGGTACTCTATATCTTAACGACAATCACTATGCATTGAATTGTAATAAGGATGAACAAGAACCAGCAATTCATTAAACTACAACGGGACGAAATATTCACTTACTGCTGTTTGGAAGACCCTTTGGTTCTAAAAGAAAAATATAATAATTAAAATGCTACGAAAAAATTGTACTTTTATTAAAAAATTCCAAAATGTAACAAAATCATGTGAAAACCTTACCTTCGAAAGATTTTCTATCCAACTTTTGTCCTCCTTGTTGTGCTTTATCTGAAAATAAAACGTCGGAAAAAGTTTATTTTGAAAATAACTACTGTACATATCAAATTAGTCATCCCTTACTTAGTATACCTTCAACAGCTCTAAAGCAAATTGCTTATTTTATACTTTTTTCAAGGTCAAAGTTTTTCTTTTTTTACAGTATATCTTTTGAACCAATTGGTCTAGGAAAATATAATTATAAATCAAAATTTAAGTTAATCTTTTGGCTTTCAGGTATATAGAAGTAGTTTTTATGTAGTATCAATTTAAATTTTTTTTCTGGTTCATCCGGCAATTGAAAATGTATTAATTTTGTGTTCACTTACCTCTTAAAAGATTCTTTAAGAACTGTGTAGCTTTATCAAGAGGTGTTTCATCATACCGATTACATTGCGATACATGAGCTCCCTTATTCACCAACTCCTTAAAGTGATTTAATGACAACTTGTAGAATATGATTGAGTGGCGGCATATGGGGTTTTGAATTACCGAAATAGCAAAAGATTTTTTGCAAATTTCCTAAATTCAAAAATTTCCATATTTCCGAAACTAAATCTTTTTGGTATAAATTCTCATTCTCACCGAATTTCCAAAGTGGAAATGGGTCTATTTCCGAAACCGACGAGCTCCTCAATTTCTGAAAACTGAAGGATTTTTGGCACGATTTCCGAAATTCCAGACTAAAAAGGTCCATTTCCGTAATATCAAAATCCTTTACGCTCCATTGAGCTGCAAAACCAAACTTATTTTCAGTGGTGCACTGGATGCTATTTTTGAGTAATAAACAGAGTTTGGTTAAAAAAGTAAAAGTGAAGGCTGTTCATACGTGAAGGGACAAAAAACAGACAACAAGACTTACAACTGCTATTCCTTCCATGTTCCAAAAACAGGCGTAATGCAAAGGTGTATTACCATGTTCATTCATCAAATTTACGTCGGCTTTGTGTTGCAAAAGCTATCAATTTTAAAACAGATTTATTCTACTCTAGATCAATTATACTCAAAAGATACTTTATAAATGATTTGAAATATTGACAATAATAATATGATATATTTTAAGGGGCAAAAATTTTCATATCATACAAGTGTGCCTATCTTTAACCAAGTTGATGTGTATTAGATTTTCAGGTGCAAAATGTTTCCTTTGGACACCACAAGGGCTTTGCTTTGATCAGCAACTTATTTAAAGGTTTTGTCTAAGGGGCATTTTACAAACATTAAACTTATTAACATACCAAATAACAGCATAGTGTTAATCCTTCCCTAAAGGGGATCGAGCCTTCCATAAATTGCATTATATTGGGGTGATTGGAGGTTTATGAAAAAAGGACAGGGTTCCCCAACCCTAAGGGGCGAGGTTAAAAAAGAGAAATTTTCAAATGAGCTTTTTAAAAGTAAATCGATTGAAACTTTATTTTGAAATATGAGAGTTTCAGCCAAACTAAAGAGTGAGGGTAAAATCTGTTTTCTTTTTTTTTCACAAAAAATGGTATAAGTAGAGTATTAAACGGTCATGCTCTTGAAAAAAGCAAATTGAGGAGAAAATCGACGAAAATCACGAAAAAATCATGACAAAACACGGCATTTGCACAACATCTAAATGCATCATAATTTTAATTTTAAGGGAATTTAAGTCCCCCCGAAATCTAGGTACCCCCTAAAAGTAAACATACGTAGGTACCCCTGTGAATAGGTACCCCTAAAGAACACACATTAGTAGGTACCCCCTGTGATTTGCCACCTCGTGTAATTTAAGTGAATCCTTACTAAGCACCCCTAAGTCTCATAGAATTGAGGCTTCCCTAAAATACATCTTGGATCATTTTAACAACTTGGCCTTTGCTACTGAAGATTTCTTCAGCCCCCAGACTTTAAAATGAGAAAATAGGTACCCCCTGAAATCAAAGGTACCCCTAAGATTTTGTTAAATTCCAGCCCCCAGCATTTTTGAGGATAATTTTTGTTGGTACAGGACAAACGAAATTGAAGGTCTTCAAAAGGAAATCAAAACGCGTGAGAACATCATAAAAGTCCAGGATGAAGAAATCAAACAATTGAAATCACGAGACACCAATGTTATGGTAAAAGAAATCAAAGACAGTTTGGAAACCAAGAAGGACATGCTCGAGAAGAAGATTGAAACAAATATGGAAAAAATAATCATCGAGAAGAAACAGTTGGGCTTAAATAATATAAAGATCGTTAACGCACAAAGGATTGGAACATTTAATGAGGAGAGAAAAGAGAAAGGAAAGTATCGACCAATTAAAGTTCAATTCTTGAATAAAGATAACAAACGAAGAACTGAATTTGCAAAGAATAAAAACTACTCTACACTCTAAGGGGTAACAGAAGATCTTATGACGAACAAAAGAAAAACAATCAAGGAATGGTGTAAGAAGGCAGAGGAGATGAATTCCCAAATGAAGGAGAAAAACATATGATAGAAAGTTAGGGGGAGCCCTAGATCAAAACTCTACTTCAAAAAAATTGCTAATCAATGATAAACAAGATCTGTTTAGAGTCCCTTGTGCGCCTACAACCTTTATAATAAAATCTTTATAATAATAACAATTATTATTACTTTTTGGTCATATTCAATTCAAAAATTGTCAACACTATGTCAACGTATAATTCACCTTAACGACAATATCTCTGTTGCCATGAGCTGCTGCTAAATGTAGTGGTGTATCTCCTCCATCATTGCGTGCACTATGGCGTGCACCTCTAGCCATCAACATTTCAAAGACAACCATTTGGCCTTCCCTGCATGCCCAATGTAAGGGTGTAAATCCATGGTCATCACTGAAATAAATTTAGTATTTTAAATACAATGCAAGGTCAACAGTTTTCAACAATACAAGGTTTATTTGCGAGGTAAACAAATTATAAGGATAATAAATATTTTTAAATATTCATCATTCCCCCTCTATTTATCACTCCCAAATATACAAAATATTTTGGTGGGTGTCATCAGTAATAAAACATAAAGATTACAATAGAATATGTATTATGAACGAATCAAATCTCAAAGAAAATGTGCTAACAAAAATATTTACCCTTCATTCAAATCATTTTCTATATTTTCAAGAAAAGTTCTGACAAACTTAACATTTCCTTCTCGAGCAGATGAGAAAATATCTTCCATGATTTAAATATTATTAATGATAGCCTAAAATTTAAAATTCATGATTATATAAAGTGACAAACAAATTTTATATTTTAAAGATTAGAAAGATTTGCAAGTTGTATAATAATGTAGACAAGGATAACAGCTGTATTATTGATACTTTGCCACGAAGTGTTTTCTTATTATTAAAGACAACCTATTTAATAAGAAAAGCTTCTATCTAGACAAGAAAAAAATATAAGAAAAGCTAATTTTTTATCAATGATAGAATTTATCATAGGAATACAGCCAGAGAATCTATTCAAAAAAGCGCCCTTATAACATTACCAAAATTAAAAGAAGCATTGACTCATTACATAGGAGTTTGCAAAAAAACAGTTTTATAAGACAATACTGTCCAAACGAAAACGCAATTAGTGTATTGATTACGATGAGAACACTTACAAATCCCAGTGTTGCCACTATACCATAGTCTAATACACACTGTTGTTGAGTCTATAGTTCAAGTCAGATTTAAAAACGAATTAATTCCCCAGATGGAACGCACACAAATTTTTGGTAATTATGACTTTGTCATGTAACTCCTTCGTACGGACATTTTTCATGTCACGTGTATTTTTCAATTCTTTATTAAAAGAACTAAGAAAAAAAGAACATGAAAATCAAAGTGGATAGAATTGTTCAAATATTACTTTTCTAAAACTCTTGAAAATTTCAAGTATTTCACCGATGAAAATAAATTTTAGAGCAATTTAAAGACTTTATATTCAGTTGGGTCAACTAGATAAAAAACGTATCGTTTTTTTATTTTTTTATATTTATTTATTTAAAAGTTGAATACAAAACCGTAGCAGGAAGGCTAATAAAATTCAACTCATTATTACAAAATTATAGTTGATTTCAAATGAAACCGACACCGTCAATGTAGACCCTACAGATTCTACATGGACATGACGCATGTCTTGAAAACGCAATTATAAACACCATACATTCAAACTTTGCTGAGTGAGAGTCATGACGTATGAACAAGCATTAAACTAATTCTTATTAACAATGGTTAAGAATTTATAAAAACACTTATTATACTCAGCGAAATAAGGATTTATTAGTTTACCGGCGACCCAATCTAAGCTGGGGGTCTGGGGGCGCTTCAAAAAGGTCTTAAATTGGCTAAAACGCTGTTGATTTTTTCTAAGAATGCGAGAAACAATTGGGACAGTTGTAATGTGTTTTTATAGTTTGGAGTTTTAAGTTCACCCTAATAACAAAATTTTTGAAAAGCATTTGATTGATTTGTGGATAAGAAATTCAAAAAAGTAACGACAAAGTTTTCATTTTAAAAAATTCAGCAAAAGCTTTTTGACATTATGTCATCTTCAGTGCATAAAAATATAAAAGTTAAAAAATGCTTTTCGTTTTATTTAGAAATTTTCTTTGAGAAATCGCAGCAAATTCCAATGTGTGTAGTCAAAGACAAATAGTATGTCTTTGAGCGCTAGGGAACTGGCAGCGATTTCTCTTTGGTAATTAAATATACAATTTAAAATCGAGCAATAAAATATACAATTAAAATAGAGCAATAAAATATACAGTTAAAAATCATGTCATTCCACTTCGAAAAAGTAATAAGGTTTTTGTTTCAATTTGATTGTTTAAAGAGGGCTTGATTGTTGCAATTAAAAATGCTTCGAGACTTTTTCTTTTGCATTGATGGGTGCTGGTGATAAAACCTTCCACGTGAAGGCGTGATCAGGGTTGTTGAGTAGGTGTTTCGACGGTTCTGATGATCCACTTGATGAAGTGTGTTCTTTCCAGCTAATTTCTACATTTCGCTCTGTTTCACCTATGTATGATTCACAACACGAACAATCTCCTTGATAAATCTTACACGATGGATGCGATTTTTACTCTTCAGAGATTTCTGAATTTCTTAGTATTCCATTTGATAGAAACATCAAACAAATGTCACATATTATTACAGTTGCAGAATCCAAAGTTGCCTCGAGTTTTTTCTTACAATATGTGTTTCGACATTTCAAAAATTGCGACAGTTTAGTGCACAAAACATCTGGACAGCATAATTTCCTAGTTTTTGCATCGTCTACTGACTCCCATCCAAATCCATAAGATCCAGTACATGCTTCAATAACAGTGTCGGAGAGGGTTTGGATTTTATCGACTTCCTGGTAAACGGTGAATGATATATTTTTAAAAGTATAAGTTTGTCCGTGCTGAATCTTACTTATCATGTCTTGACCCCAAACCGACATTTTTTTTATCTTTATCGATGAATGTGCCTTTTAGACCCCCCCCCCCAATTGTAACGATACCGACCTAACAGAACCATTCCAAAGAATTTGACCGGTAGCCGTTTGTTTGATGTTGTAAGATCTCCATAATTTTCATTTCGACTGTTGCAGGTTGAAAACTTAAAAGGTTAGCGATTACTTCGAAAGAGCTTCTTGTTATGTTGTAAAAGATAACCGTCTTCTTTGGTGCCATAGAAAGGAATTTAACCGGCGTCTTATGTAGCAATAGTTCCAGCATTTCGTCCCTCTTGGTAGTGTCCATTACCCGAATGGTAATACATTCCCATTTGGACACCATGAAATCTATGTTAAAGTAGGAGTTTTTGTGGTTTGATTGGGAAGTCGTTATTGGTTGCACCTCCATGATGAAGCCAACAAAGCCTAAAAATTGGAACAATAATAAAGACGTTTATCAATCGTTTTTTGTAGAAACAATATCAAGGTATTGTTCAATTGTTAAAATATCGAAAACTGTGGGCGACTTTACACTTAAGAGTCATTGTTCTCAAAAATCGGTCAAACCTTCTACACGAGACAAAAAACTTTTACGAGGGAACATCGATTAGATCTACGAAGGATCGTTAAAGTTGTATAAAAGAAATCGTGAAATTCATTTTGACTCTTTGTTTTAGCCTAGAACTTGAACATTTTGATGAAATACAAAGTACTCTGTAATAAGTTTCTTTCGCAGTAAATAATAGATGCCTTTGTTTCTGCTAATCGATTTGACAGTATAAAGCTTGAGTGTAAAGTCGCCCTGTATTTAAAATTCTATTTGAATCAACCTTTCTGAAGCAATCTGTTCAAACAAGAAGACAATATTCTTAAGTGAAATTCAATTCAAAATGACTCGTTAGTGTTGTGAAGTACGAGTAATTGTATGGCTTCTACCAAGAGCAGACCGAAAGGATGCAACTCAAAACTCAATACGGAGGGATGCGTAAGTTTTAAGCGCTATATTGTTAGATTTTATATTAGTCATGGGTATTTTATCAGGGGGTAAGAATTGCCAAAACATTATGTTTTAGGCTAAAAATATTGATACGAATCTGAAACATGTCCTTCAAAAGATATGGAAAAAGTTTTTGGCCTTGTTGATTGTAAAAAAGGCTATTTTTTGCTGTTTTTCAATACTTTTGAGAGTCAACCAGCAATAAACTCTGTGTTGTATCTTTTGACTGAATGAATATTTTTGAAAAGCTTTTTCACAGTGATGATTTTTTAAGATCAAAGAATCAAACCTGTGAAAATGATTATTATAAGTCATTATTACCCGAGTGAGAGGGCTATACTTGATATAAACAAAATGACGTAATCTGAAATTGTAAATTGTACAAATCATGTGGATCAAAGTGACGTCAGATAGATTTGTATTCCACGGTATAGACCGGCTGTGACGTCAATTTTGTACAATGCAATGGTTCCATCAATCTTTTCAAGCAAAAGCGCAGAGAAAAGGAAGAACTTTTTCTTTGATGTTGTGAATTAAAAGTATTCACATGCACACAAAAGGGTCAAACTCGGGTAAT
>JAUJPO010042898.1:0-17565 GCA_032270745.1 Tiaropsis multicirrata
GCATGTATCATGAGTTATGGCTTGCATGTATCATGAGTTATGGCTTGCATGTATCATGAGTTATGGCTTGCATGTATCATGAGTTATGGCTTGCATGTATTAATTAAGTTCTTGAAAGGTTTCTTATTTTGTGGATCTTTTTACGTTTTCATAAGTCATCTGCTCTTCCAGTAGCAGCACAGTAGCAGCACAGCTAATTTATAACTAATCAGTTAAGCTACAACAACGGGCAAAAGGTTGTAGAAAACACGGTATAACTTGTTGCTTTTGAAAGTGGTTTGTTTACATCTGGTAGCAATAATAGCTGACCTTATTTACATCAACTTTGAAGGAAGAAGCTCATTTCCAAAAGTCTACGGACCTTTAGCCCAGCATTGTACTTTTTAGCTGAGCTATTTTGACTGACCTTCCAGCCTCGGCTGGTTTATTATTACAGCAATCTAGCACAATATTAAAATATTTCACAACGAAAAATAATCAATCCCAACATGATAAATACTACATATAATATTTTTTAAGATGTTTTAAGAGTAATTTCCCCCTCTATTAGTTCTTTAACAATCGTTCAAGGACTCTCCCTCCACAGGAAAATCCCTCTCCCCCAACTCGATGTTGAATTTAAGTAAGAAAAATCAATATGTATCATGCGCCCTCAACATTGATTTTGGGGTTAGGGGGTAGATATCTCAAAATGTCTTATATATTTTGCAAAGATTGTAGGTACTCCTTTTAAGAAAGAAAATCAGATGTGTAACAGCAAGCCGGAAGCGATTTATACTATACTCTATATAACAGATTAATTGAACTTCTAATTTTAACTGTCAAAAACAAACTGTCTACATAAACGGTAGAGCAGAAAAAAGGACAGCGAGAACACTTTTGCTGAATTGGTTCAATGTTAAAAAATGGAATATAGCATGTAGGGAGAATTTCAGGTCTTTCTCTACTACATATAGCTAAAATGTTTTTAAAATAAGTGTCACATGGTTTAGGCTCAAAATAATTCTTTTATCTTCAGCTTTTTTTCAGTTTCCTTTTCTTTCTTTCCACATTGTCCACAGTGATCCAATAGCATAACTATTTTCCAACCTACTGAGTCTTTTATGTTGTATTTAGATGAAGAAATCGATATTGGTTTGATCGAGATAAATCCCATTGAGTGTTTGAATAGTTTGACTTTACGTATGAATCGTAATGATCTCACTTTACAAGACTTTCAACTCTCCGATGAAGCTGGAAAGGGTTTGAAAGCATTTACTTTTTCACTTGAATATATTCTAAAGTTTTCCTATTGTAAAAGGACATATCCCAGTGTTACACATAGTCTGTAACTTTTGGGATCTTTGCAATTGTAAGAAATTCCACTGACGGCTCAAAAAGCCTCTCCCTTCTTGTCTTTCCTCCATCTTATATGACGATTCATTTCTTAAAACTAAGGTTTAAAATCAGCATAAAACAATTTAATTTCGTTTGTTTAGAAAGCGAACATTGCAAGCCACAATTTCAGCAACAAATCATGGAAATAAGCTCCGACGGACATCATGGTAAAGTTTGCCTTGTCTTCAAAGGTAAAGTCAATACAAATGAATTTAATGAACTGTTTAAAAAAAATTATTATTATTATGGTAATGATATGAAGATTTGAGAATATAACTGGCGAATGATTACTCACTTTATAGTCTCGTCCTTTAATCACCCCACTTAATTGATTTTCAAAATTATAATTTCTACTGTGCATACGATTATTTCTTTAAGTTCTTTTGTTTTTTGAAATTGAATAACCCCATTGTTATTAGAGACCACCAAAGGGTATCTTTTGATTTGGCTTTCGTCATTCGTTTTACCAAGATATTATTATCTTGTATCAAAATTCCTCGTTTTAATTTGCCTTTGTATAACCTAACGTATTTCAAAATTTTATCTAGAGGATGGTACCAGTGAGATTTGGTTGATTGACTTGGCATTGCAATGGCATTACCTTGCACCTTCATTCAGTCATTACTATCGGATGTTGGTCACTCACTTGGGAATACGCGGCTGGCAGTTCCTTTACACCGAATACGGCCTCACTCCAGAAGCAAAGGTTTTATGTCGTCGTATTTGATAATTTCTCATTTTTTTCAGCTAAGTACTAGTTGGTACTTAAACTCTCAACTTAAATGACAAAATGTCTCGTGAATGGAAGTCTTTCCGTTTTCCTGAAACAAGACTATTTTTTGTTTTCGCCTACCGATTACTGTTCAGGATGGTCAATTGTGTAGCAATATTTTCCTTATAGCAATGGTTTAGCTTCTGTCTACCACATCGTTTAAAAGAGGATGCCATACCAAAGGGACACGACAGAAAATCGTCAAAAGCTACCCACAAAGTCGATTTCACTTTATTATTCAAACAGAAAAAGAAGATGAAAGACTCAGCTACTGGCAACACTACCAACGAACAGAACTTGAATAAACGAAGGAAACAACCTGCTAACTTAAAACCAAGAACAACTGCCAAAGCTCCTGCTAAATTAAACAAAACCTCTTTCAAAAACCCCTGATTATTCATGATATATGTTAGTTAGCACTACGTCACTTTTCCTAACGGAAACAGCCGAAAAATCGGGAGTTTGCCCTCTATTTTTGCAAATAAAGTCCGGTATTTCCGTTAGGAAAGATCATGTAATGAAACTTAAGCATATCATCAAGTACTACTTGAAAAAAAGTACTCCCGTCTGGATATTAACAAGGGTGTAAAAGCAAACTTTGGCATCGACTCTGCATTTCCCAGGTGTTTTTTTAGCTAGAATTTAAATTTCTAAAGGTGGTTACAAAATGATATGTTCATGGGGGGCTTGTTAAATTAAGTACGTTTCAGTGACCGAAGGAAAGGGTTTTCATATTTATAATTTATCAGTATACATAATTCCTTTTCGTTCTATACTTTTTGTAAATATTTCTTCATTTACCAGCAAATACCTCCTTCGGTCGAGGGTTTTTAATTGTGTATAGAATTTTGAGTTACATGTCATACGCGCAATATGTAGTTATATGATTATTAATTATTTTCGTTTTTGTCAAATTCGCGAAAAATTCTCATTAAGCTTATTCGCGAAAGTTTATTCTTGTGAAAAAACCTTTTTCTTCAAAATTCGCGAACATTTATTATCACGATACTTAGGTTGGAAAATAAACATGAAAATTCTTTTTTTAACCGTCAAAATGCTATTAATCAATATCGATGGAAGCTAGAATCTAAGTATTTCACATTGTGCCTATTAAAATGTAAATATTTTATTTGAACAAGGACTCATTCGCGACAGTTTATTCTCGCGAAATCTTCTTAGACGTCTAATTCGCGAAAGTTTATAATTTCTTGACACACGAAAGTTTCTTCTTTTATGTAATGGATATCATGAATATAAATCTTATGATTATGTTTTGATTTAGAGGACATAAAAAATATCAAGAAAAAACTCAAAAAATATAGTTAAATAATGGGGCAGAATAATTGAAACTTCACGAACACACGCATCACGATGACACGATGGGCACGTTTCAAGAATAAACAAGAACACGAGGCTTCTACTTGGGAGGATTTCAAGAAACAAAAGAGAGGAAGGGACAAGAAAAATAAGGTGAGTTTCATGAGATTCAAACGTACCTTATTATTATGTGAATGCTTGTATGTATCAATTTAAAAAACAATATTTTCTGTTGTACAAAAAAAGGATGAAAAGCTTTATCACACGAAATTAACAATAACGCCTAAACCTAAATAATTAATTTATTTTATACTATAAAATTCCAATAATTGTCAAGGCTGCGCAATGAAGCAAAATTCTTTCAGTACACAGTTGGCAGTGTCTTGATTGACTGTTGGCAGTATGATATTCCCTAGCCTGTACAAAACCCTACTTCTTTATGTAGCTGACGAAAGTAGGGTTTGTTTTACGTTTAGATAGATTTTGCGTGTAAGCGTGATTTCAAAAATTCTCTACGTGGAGTACATTTCTTTTTATTGTCATTTGGAAAAGAAAGCCAAGTCAATCCTCTTGGGACATTGTTTTATAGAAAAGTTTCACTTTTTGGCTTTTTATAACACATAAAAGATGAAAAAAAAAGATGATTCTCACGTCAATTGTTTTCAACAAAAATACATGTAATTAAGAAATGACGTTTCATAAACAAAGAAAACTTTTCAAATGCGTGATGAATTTTTAAAACACTCCATTGTCTCCAGAACCCCAGATCTGGGGTTCTAGCAACACAAGAAAACCGTCTAAACGTTACAAACCCACACACGCGGCAAGACTTTTTTGAAAATCGTCCCGCTGTGCCGGTTTGGGACAGGCTAGATACTCCCGTGCTTGTTAAATCGGCTGACGGTAATTTTTTCCTTGCGTAGTTTGTGCGCGAAACTTTTTGAACAATGTGCGTGCTCGTGTGAACTGCATGACGTCTCGAGGCCGGTCTCCACTCAGCGTACACAGCGATCGCCTTTTCTGTTTTTTTTTTCTGTTCTGATTGGTCTCGTAGATAACATTACGTCAGTTTGTTGCGTAATGTTATCTCTGAGACCAATCAGAACTGTCAGCCAATTTAGCAAGCACGGGAATATGATACCGCCAACAGTCTAGTCAGTGTTACTGCCAACGGTGAGTGGAGATCGGCCTTTAGAAATGTTATAGTCAGACTAAAAATTAAGTCTAACCTTTACTTTCAAAATGATTCTCAATTTGTTTTATATTGTTTAAATTCTTAAACCTCTTTTCTTAAGAAAGAAGATGAAGTGATACCAGAATGGTTAGAGAAGAGGAGAGCTGCTCGACGTGAACGAAGAAAACGTGGCAAGGTTCTTATTTCATTTCATTTTTTCTTTTTGAAATCTCCAACGCTTTGGTGAAAATTATTATTTTGAGCACAAGTACAGAGACCGCTCACAGTAAAACATTAAAATCTATACTGGGCGAAAGACTACAAATAGAGTAGACAATGTACAGAAAATTAACATCAGCACACAGTTATTATTTCTCATTTCGCAACAAATGTTTTCGTTTTGTCTGAGGGCATGTTGATTTTTGTGTACTATCCTTTAAGAGCATGTTGAATTTTTTTCGTTTTTTGTATTTCAGCCATGCTTTCACTGTCGAGAACCAGGTCACATGGCTGCCACTTGTCCGAAGAAAACTGAAGGTGAAAGTGGACAGGATATTTGTTTCAAATGTGGTTCAACGGAGCACAGCATCTATAAATGCCAGAAAGATACTGGTGGTATGACAATTTGATTTGCAGTTTTTTGAGGCCTATTCACCGGTTGATCTTGCCCAATTTGGAATTGGAGTCAGCAAAAGATAAACCGTCTATAAAAACTTGCAAAGTTAATTTGCAATTTTTTTTGAAAATTAGTTTTACAAATACTGACTCTGTCTATGTTATTTTGTAAACGTCTCCTCGTCATAATATAAACCACCTCTAAGAGTTTCTGTTTTAACGAAGCTAGGTTTAAGTTTTCTGTAATTTTCATCTTTTTCAGATGACATGCCGTTTGCCACCTGTTTCATTTGTAAACAGAAAGGACATCTTTCCAGTAAATGTCCCGACAACCCAAGAGGCCTATATCCTGATGGTGATTATTGTTCATATTATATTTTTATCAGAATCTTTGTCCACAGGCAGTCCTTTTTGAAAGTTTTGTCCAATAAAACTAATCGTTCGATAGGGACAATTTTGAGACTTTTTTCTCCCTTGTCTAAGTTTTCGAAATTTAAAAAAAATGTGGATTCGTGAAATGACCTTACTATTTCATCATTAAGTTGGACGTTATAACAGTGATATATTTATAATTTACTGATTAAAAAAAGTTCTCACAGAGCCGTCATCTATTTGGATTTATTTTGTAGGAGGTGGTTGTCGATTTTGTGGTTCTGTGGAACATTATCGAAGGGATTGTCCTGAAAGAAATCCTAACAAAAATCAAGGTCTGTTAATCATTTTCTTATTTAAATGAAAAAAGTTACTTTGGACTTCATATTGTTGTTGCATGTTATTTAAGAGAATCAAGCTCTGATTATTTGAGTTGGTGTCAGAGATTGTATGCCTGTCAATTTGAGGCCACTCAAGTTTTCCATAGTAAAGTTAAAACGAGTTCGGAGAACGAGGCAAAGACTTAGTCTCTTTTATTCAAGCGATTTTTATAGACTTTTGTACTAAAGAACGACGTGGTCTCAAATTATTCAGTTTGCGTTTTAAAAGAATTCCTCCTTTTTTAGGTGGTGAACGCAAACAAACTTTCAAAATGAGAACACAAGCTAAAGAAGAGAGCATCGAGGCTATCGATAATTCCTCCGATAGTGAAAGTGATCACGGTGAAGCGCCCAAAGCGAAAAAACCGAAAGTTGTTAAATTTTAACATTGTGGCCCACCATCTTCTAATTTTTCCGGCTTTCCAAATATTGTTTGATTGCTAATAAAGGTTCTTTCAGAGCCTTGTGTGCATTATGCAACAGTTTGCATGATCATTTGCTGAAGTTGGAGGGTTTTCTTGGAAACTAACACAAGATATGGGTTATTTGTATGGTTTTTTTTAAGTTTCACAGAATCACAGAATAAAGTAGATCATAATACTACTACTGCAAAACAGAGAGAACATTATTTTGAAGAATTGGCCTCTCGTCTCCATCTTTCACTTGTTTTCTCGGAAAGTACCATATTTGAAAGATTTGTGGTGAATTTACATGACAATTCGCAATTCATCAAGTGATCTTTTACACCCACTAATTTATCAGCATTTTATTTTACACGACTATCCTGTTATTGGTGGGTTTCTTTTAGTAAAATTTTATACCCGATATATTTCGAAATGTTTTGTATTTATTTTGTTTCTAACCCAAATGATTTTTTTTTCTCCGAGGTAGCTCTTGTGAGAGGAGTGTGTGTTCCTATGATCTTTCTTTGTAGAAACCCCTCAAACATTCAAAAAGGAGTAGTTTTATAACCTTAAGAAATAATTCTGTGGTAATTTATCTCAATGTTTGAATAATAATTCCTTTGCATCTAACTAATTATTTTGTTTATAGTTAATAAAGAAAGAAAAAATGCTAGCTAAACAAAATCTCCAATGCCTTTTCAAATGAAGAAATGAATCGTGCAACAATTCACTCTACATGGTAAAATGAATCGTGCAACAATTCACTCTACATGGTAAAATGAATCGTGCAACAATTCACTCTACATGGTAAAATGAATGAGTGCTTGCACCAATTTGAGCTTTTATAAACTAAGAAGAAGAATAAAGAACGAGATACCGAATATTGGTATGTGGTTTATTCAATTTTTTTATTCAAAAGTTTCTTTATTCTGTTGTGTTTTTATAGTTGGAAACTTCTATTAGATTTTGTTCCTTTTTTGGTACACTGGAAATAATGTGTTAAATTTAAATTTACTCTAGGGTATTTTTTTCCTTCTTCTAGCTGAAAGATTGTCCAAGACAAAGTTGATAGAAAAAATAAACTATTATATTAGACCAAACAAGATGTGTGTTGCATTTACAAAGAATGTGATTCAATGATGCATTGGCAAAGCTACTGCAAAGTTCAATCAGAATTCAAGGTATTTATATTTTTCAGTTTGTTTTACAAATTGTTACTTTCTCTCAATAATCAAAAGTTTGGTACACATCCGCTAAATATTTACCACAGTGGTGGAATGGCGACCCTAACAGCTAACATTGTAAAGGTATTGTAGAGAGATATCTTGAGACTGACGTGTCCATGCTGGCGTAAGCAGAATTCAAATAAAAAGAATCCATTCAAATTTTTCTCAAAAAGAAAAAGTAAAAATCTTTTTATTAAAGGCAATCGATCGGGTTAATATATGCCAGATACTGAGTCAGCAGCCTGTCAGCAGTGAAAGCAAGAACGTTAATCGGTCCTTAAGATTAATTCATTAAGCTGGTTTAGAAATGCGAGTTGCTGTTTTTTATTCAAGACACATACCTTTTATTCTAATATTTGTTATTCTATGTTAAGCCAAAGCAATGAAAATCTTCTGGACTTTTTGGGGTTACAAACTCGATTACAAATAGAACACCTTGTACTGTTAACTAAACTGATGTAACGCGCGTTATTGTTATATTTTGATTGATTAAAAAAACTGCAAACGTTTTGCAACATTATCACATTTTTCTAATCGAAAGTCGGACTGATATTAGACTGCTTGCTATAAATCTCGATCGATTGTCTTTAATTTAGATAGGCTGAGCGAGGAAACATTTTAATATTCCCTTTAATTGGGGTAAGTAAATGAATTTGAAAGAAATCACATCAACTTCGTAATGAATTTTCTGTTTGTTTTGTAGTCCGATTAAAGGATTTATTTTTGTTCAATATTTGCATGAATTTTATGGAATAAGTAGGATTGAAAGTTGCAATCCTGTCATTGGAATGAAACTGTTTTGGTGGAAGTATTAAAAATATAAAACATTCTACGTGTTAAACTACTTTTTAAACCATAAATAAAGTTCAAGCTGACCTATATTCTCATCTTGACAAGTTGGATGATAAAAATACCATATAATGTTTAAAATGAAAATAATTTCATTAAAGTATATTACAAATCATAAGAAAATAAGATTACAAAGGCTTTAAAGTCGAGAGACATATGCTAAGAATACTTTAACTTTTCCGAAGAAAAGGAAATTTAGAAACAATGATAAGACAGTACCTTTTCAATAAAATTAAAAACATACTATAAACAACATTTCAAGCAAGGCTTGCGATTTCTGAAATAAGACCATTCGAAGGTTGTTTCAATTTTAAAACTATATGTATCATAATTCTGAAGATTGACAGATGAGAAAAATAAAATTCTTTTAAGTAGTTTTTTGAGTTTAAAAACATCTTTTAAGTAGTATATTGGATTTCTAACCTCTCCAAGGCGCATTTTATCTTTAAACCCATTTCTTTCAACGACTTCGCAAATAACCGTTCCTTATAACTTGCTTTATAGTTTCCTATTGCTTTAAATCCCTCCTCGCGATCTTTAACCCCCACTTTCGCTATTATCACTTTCATCTTCAGTTTCTTCGTCACTGGACCAACCCAAATCATCTTCATTTTTTGCATTACAACTGCTATTCAAATTTGTCTTCTTCCAGTTCTCAATCACCGCATGCCATTGCATCATTTTATTGACCACAGATCGCGTATCGATGAACGAGAAGACACCAATTGCAAACAAAACGTACCCTGTGTCTTCAGACCGGATATTTTTGAAGTTTGGTTTCATTTCCAGTTCAAACTCCAAATAAGGAATCATGCCTTTACTTCCGGACATGAAGTATCCCGTAATACGGACAACGTCATCCTCAAATTCCACATTTTGCGATAATCCGGACCACATTTGAGCTTGAACCAAGCGTTTTTCTTTCTGTCCTGTCTGTCCATTCACAACCTCCTTTAAATTGCCCTCGGTAAACAAAATGGAAGCTTTATATAACTGTCCCGTCCTTTTAACTAACTTGCGGTCTTGTGTTTCAAGTCTAACGAATAGAATATGTTTCAAACTGCTGATTTTCGATTCTGGCCCATCTTTAGGGGGAATTAATTTCACACATAGCTTCTTGTTAAACGGAAACAAGAAAGGCACCTTTAGTTTACGGTGATCGTGCAAACTGACTGTGCTCTGGCTGAATGAGTTGCGGTTATTATTGGACAGTAAATTCTCCTTACGGAGTTGTTTTTGTAGTTGGACCGGCAGCGAGCGTCGCCGGAACTCGTTAAACTCACTGTTCGATCTCGGCCGGTTTCGCATTTTGACGCCGTTGGTGGTGGCAGAGGATTCCGATATTTTCATTTTATCCTTAGTTTTCAAGGTGGTCAAAGATGTGGATCGGGTCTTTAATTTATCATGATTGTAAACATGGCCGTCAGTCATGGCTCGAGATCGGTAGTTGTATTTACTTTCGCCATAGCTGCTCATACGTTGGTTTTCATCTGAGCCATGGCTCGCTTTGGTGCTTACATTATCGTGACTGGTGACAGGATTAGATCTCCTTCGACTACGAGTCGTTTCAAATAGCTCCAAAACGGAATCTCCGACTCCAGCATAACTGATCTTCTTATGGCGTGTGTTGTCAATACTACTCTTTTTCTGTCGCATTTTCACTTCGTTTTCGTTGATTGCAGTCAAAGACTTTTGGTTACTACCTTGTGGAGTAGAATCTTTGGCAGCATTTTCTGGAGATATAACTGTGGTTGTATTTGGTTTTGGGTGTGGTGCATCTATCACATCCTGACTATTGTTGTTTGCACCAACTCCTTCTTCTACATTGGTGTTTTTCTTGTCACTCTTCTTTTTCTTGCTTTTCTTTTTCACATTTTTTGAAGTTGGTGTGACTTCGTTTGGCTCTTTTGGTTGAACATTTCCCATCTCTCAAAATGTTCCACTGTTGCCTCAGCAGTGCTCAAAGTGTGAAACTGTGTTTATATGAAACTACTGTTTATATAAACTACAGTTAGGTCGATGAAGAATTTCTGTTTGTTCTCCTAAAGTTTCTCCTTCATGCAAATTATTCAAAGCGATTTTCCTGATCCTTGAGAAAACTGCAAAAGACTGAAACCAACGTTAACAGTATGTAAATCGTTTGATCAAATTTCGTTTGACACAAAAAGACACTTTCGTGTTATGGTTGCTGTCTCCAATCTGGCTTTGTTTTCTTTATCTGTTTATGCAACAAACATATGTTTCTTGTTTCAACGCAGAGAGTGTTGCGCTCACTGTTTTGTTTATCCTGTTCAACGCTTTTATCCTTGTTCCTCTCTGACGACAAACAAAATCCATGACAGTTAGTCTCTAATCCACTTTGACCTTTATTTCATAAGAATATTTGTATGAAATAATTCTCCATTTGTCTTTTACCCATGCATTAACTCTTAAATCCCAAAGGACGCTTTTTGGCGTCCTGAAAAGACAGTTTTACCGGACCCCAGTCTTTTGACTATAACTCGAGACCACTTCATTTGAAGGTATATAAACCGAATGTATGAAAAGAGCTTTCGAAGGGTTTATTATTTGTTTATCCCTCTTGCTACCTATCCTGGACGGTCATCTTGTATTTAAGTTTTTCTGTAAATAATTTGTAGAAAACTTTCTTTTATTTGAAATACACTGCGGAGTTTAGGGTTTAAATGTCGCTATGTTTTCTTCGAATAATACATTTGAAAAGGGTCTTTTGATAGTCGATGAACTAAAAATCCCCGTGAAAGTAATCATGAGAAGTTTCAAGGCTTACATCATTTGGACTAAACATTGTATCACTCAACCACACGTGTCGTGTAAAATGAACGCGTGTTTAACTTTTCTTTCATATTATTAGAGAAAGAAAATGCGTCTCCCACATTGTATCTTTTGTTGAATAGCGTTCATTTTGCGCGCTTAGTAAACACAATCGCTTTACTTCAAGGCAATATTGTCTAGGAACGAATATTGTCAGTTTTCAAGCTACTAATTCGGACAATAACTCTTTCAAACATTTCTCGAAATTTCACAAATTTTAAGCGTTTTTTATAAACATGGCATTGTTATCCATTTATCCTATTTCGTAAAGTTTTATTATATCTTTTGACATCCATTCCTTTGTCAATCCTCTATAAGAACACCATTAGGTGTCAATTCTTGTGTCAATTCTTATAATAAAGAAATGTGAGAAAGCAATTTAATAATCTTTTATTAATCAAAGACTAGAAGGATAAGCTGAAAGAAAGAAACATGTTGGTCTATAAACATTCAATCGGGAGATAACATCTACCTCAAATTAAAATTCCGTTGTTGTTTGCATGAGCCAAAACTGATGTCGACTTTTATACTGGAGATAAGGCCAAAAGAAGCAAAAAAAATGATGCTATTTCTTAAATTAATTATTAAATTATGTACATACATTCGTACTGGCTGGTATCATAGCATAACATAAGTCGATGACAATTCCACTCTGCAAGTTAACCCTTTCCGTGCCGAGCCTTTTTTTGGGTACTTTTTTGTTAAAATAAGCTAGGACAAACTTTAAACATCAATATCTCCTGAACCAAAAGGAATTAGAAGTTGGTTTATAGCTCGTTCAGTAGCTGAGATAGCTGCGCGGCCCTGACTTACTCGACGCCAAACTGCCCAGTGGTGCGGCTTCAAATCAATCTTTTTTTCAATTCTATTAGATAGAGAACAGAATCTGGTGTAACTGAACCAATTTTTTTTGTATTTTCGTTCACTCAATGTCAAAATATGACCCAAAAACGGTGAATATGAATTTTTTGGTAAATTTTCAAAAGACCAAATTTCGAAATCTTTTGTCAAAAATGAAGATTCCAAGTTGAAAATATAAATAGCAGGAGGGCGAGCCTATTGGCACTTAAAGAGTTAGAAGCATCCTTTGTATCTTTGTAGCTTTGAAAGCATCCGACGAGGACCTTTTTTTAAGCATCTGTTCACCATGCATAGTTGACCTAGAGATTTCGATCCGTTGGCCAAAAGTTGAAATAATCTCATTTCTAGAAAAATAGCTCGCCGGCTGCTTCTGTAGCTTGTATGTAATTATGTCATAAAAGCGGGATAATGTTTTTTTCTCTAAAAATCTTTTTCTTTAATCTATAACGACAATTTTAAGTTCAAGATAAAAAATAATCATTAGGATTTCTTTGGACTTAACCTTAATAATTTGAGTTGCATGGAAACACTATTATTTTAAGATTTTGCCGATATATTAATGTTTTCATTCATAATTCGCGTTAATCTAAAAGGATTTGAAACAATCTAGAGGTCAAAATGACTGAAGTAAATATGTGTTATCCATTCAAACTTCTTTTATTTTTATTTTAAGGTATGTCTTTAAAAGTTTTGCCCTACAAAGTGTAATGAAGAAGTTAGATTTTATTTGCGACGCACGATAATGACCAAACTTAGCGCAGCCATGGTTTTATAGCTGTGTGTTTTAGGAAAGGTTCTTTTTCAGATATCTTAAATTTTGACTTCGAACTTAGCTCGAAAGTGATTGATAAAAGCGACCAACATTCAAGCGAATCAAAACTTGATGTTTTTAACATTTTTCAATCTTTGAAATAACTAAATAATAAAAGTTTGCATATTTTAACAAAATGTTGTAGATTTTTGGGGGAGGGCGTACGTGAGTTTGGAATCCCGATATACCGATCTATTTTCCTGAAGAATACCGATGTACCGATTATCTTTTCAATCAAATACCGATACCGATCAATATTTTTATGACAACGATAAAACTCGTAATCATACGTCACGAAAAAGGACTGAAGTGAGGCAGTGAATTTAGATCCGGAAAAAGTCATACACTCATGTTCTAGTGTCCAGGTGATACATAAAAGTTCACCTGGATGAGTTTGACTAAGGAGGTGCCAACGAGAAGAAAATTTTGAAAATTGGCCTTCAATTGGCTAAAACAAGCTTATTCTGGCTATTTTAGAACATTTCTTTCACCGGGGTATTGATTCAGGGATACCACTTTATCCAAGAAAAATCATATGAGAAAAAAATGTTTTAGATCCCGAAATACCGATGTTTTCTCAAGAAGTTCCGAAACACCGACCAAAAAAGGTGTCAATTACCGATACCGATTCGTGGTTGGAATACCAAGTACCGATCGATTTTACCCCTTCATCCCGAAATACCTATAAAAAAAGGCCTCATACTGATGTACCCCCACTTTTTGGAACTGCAAAATAAATTATTTAATTGAACGATTAATATATTCGATTATTAGATTCGAATTAGGTTCTGAAAAATATTTATAGGTCAAAAGCTTACTTTATAGGTAAAAGTTTCAAAATCAAACACCTTTTGATGATTAAATGGACACAAAATTCGGTTACGACAACGTTTTTTTACCAAAGAAATTAAACAACTATGTTTAGGAATAAAATCTATAAACAACTTCTGGTTGAAATCTTGAAAATTCATGAAATAACAGCCCTCATCAGAGAAGAGTTGATTTAAGAAAGTGTATATACATATATAGAAGTGAAATAGAGTTAGTGAAGGGAACGAAAGAAATAAAGCAAATTCGGATGTCTGGCGAGTAAGAGGAAGTCCACGTGACAAACTATACATAAAAAATATTTACCGTAAAACATGATCGGTTTAGAGGCCCTTGTGCCTACAAATGTAAATAAATAGTAAATAAGATCGTTTTGTAGAGGTCGACCTGTGAAATGTAATTCTATGAATAACAATAATAATATAGATGTTTTGTGTTGTCAATAATTTGTTTTGCCGAATACGACGGTCATCAGAACAATGGCTATTCCATTTTATATCCATACATAGGGGTGGACGAAATTTACAGGGGTTTGACTTCCAAATTTTACTTCTTCCACCCTAGCATTAGACCAAATGATAATTTTCCAAGGCGGGGTGAAAATCTTAGAGAATTAAAAATATATTTTCAGAAAAAAAGAATTTACACAGGAAAGGTTCTTCCACCCCATGTATGCTTTTTTGGAATAACCCAACTTATGCTTTTTGGAAAAAGCAGATTAAAATTACAGAAAAAAAGAACTAATAAAATTACACCAATTTCCATCAAGGTCGATAAATCTTCTATGATTGTTCTTAACTTTTCGTTTTGATGTTCTTTTTCTTGTCTCGTATTTTCCTTCTTTGGTTTTCTTTCATAAACATCAAACATATATTCTTTCGATTTATATGAGCCACGAACTTTCATAAAAAATGTGCCCCAGTTGACCCCATTCGAGTTCATTCTTTGTCTCGATTGTATTTGAGATTCGCTCAAATTATTGTTTTCTATATCTGACTTATTGAGCTCATTGGCATTTTTGCCTCGTAAATTTGCTGGTCTCAAAACCAACTCGAACTGGAAAAAATCCATCTTCCCATATTCGGGATTATAGAAATTACCTTCGATCAGAGCTAAATCTGCCGTTACTTTTACGTTACGCGACATACCTAGAAAAGTATGTCCGCGAAGCAATTTACTCTCATTTGGCGCACTCTTATCATAGGAGAATTTGGCTTCCGTGAATTTGATTTCGAAATCGAACAACTGCATACGCTCTTCGAGTTTATCATCGGGCACATTGAAAAAATTCAACATGAGGGAATGGCAAGTTGCTTCGGTAGGGGCGTCGTCAACGTCAAATTCAGGACGCAAAGCGAAAGTGATATTATCACGGTCGCCGATCTCAAACGGGTCCCACAGTTCATGCTCCATAGCTTTTATAGTCGCAATGCGCTTCCCTTTTTTTGAAATCTTCAACTTTTCAAGTTCATCTTCCAGGCCTGATTTGTTAGATTTTTGGCCGAAACTTCTGACACTTGTGTGTGAAGAAGTGATGCTTTTGTTGCTGTTTTTCAGTTTGGGTTCGAAGCTTGTTCCTCTGACGGACTGATACCTTAAGCCCTTGAAACGTGAACGTCGTTGATCGGCAGAGGAAACGGCTGTTCCATTTTCGATCGGCGGTAACTCGTTGTTATTTTCTTCTTTGTCGTTATCCGACAAAGTCCTACTACGAGAAAACAATGAATTGCCGTGGCTCGTTTTTCGTCTTGTTGGAAAAGAGGGTGCCGAAAACTTTCGGCGATTCATCTTCACTGGTGAATCGCCGACGCTTCCTGTGGACATTTCTTTTTTCGACGATGGTTGTGTTGTTTCAATATTTGGTTCACACTCTGCTTCGCTTGTGTCATGTTTTTGAAGGTCACTTTCTTGATCTTCATTTTGTTGAAGCTTTGATATCTTTGACTTTGATTTGTCTGGACGTACTTTATAAGTTGAATGATTGTTGCCCATAGTGATTTTTTACTATCCCACAATTGAAATCACTGATTGTTGTTCTATTCTTTAGTTTTCCGCTAAATCATCGAATCAGATGAATCAATTGCAAATTGTGTATCAATCAAGTGTTGATAGCGTGTTCGATTTATTGTTTTTAGAACTATCTTTATCTACCTATAAAAAGCAAAGTATGAAAATATCAACAACAACTTAGGCCACCATAAAAAAAGCGTTTGTTTCCGGTCCGCGGCCGGGTGAAATTCTTTTTACGTGTCACCCAGCCGGCTTTTTATTTATTTATATTTTTATTATGATAATATTATGTATCATTTGATTTTCGCTTTTCCTAAATGATATAAATGTTAGAAAATAACCCTTATAACCAATTCTGTTGGTTTTAAAGTCAATAATAAGGGGATTTGAAGCTTCAACATTGTCGAAAGAAAAACTTAAATGACTCAAATTTTGCAAAAAGAATTCTGGCCGCCCGGGTGAGGAAATTTTTACCCACCCGCGGACCGGAAACAAACAATTTTTTAAGGATGGCCTTATCGCTTTAGTCTAGTCAAAAAGGTAAAGAAAGATTCAAGAAAACTATAAAAAAAATTCAGGATGTGCCAAATTTCACAAAAATGATAAAAAAATAGCCAATACAATGTTTTTTCAATGTTGATTAGCCAAACCATGTCCAAACTGAATATAAGAAATTTCTGAACATAGATTTGCGGAAAAATATCTTTCTTTCGCGAAAGTAAACATTCGTAAATTTGACCAAAATTCGCTAAAATTGATCCTTTTTAAATCTAAGACTAAATTCACAAAAAGTTACAAAATCCAAATTTGTAACTGCGAAACACCACAAATATCCACTGAAATACCTGTCAATTTTATTAAGAGATTAAACGTCTCTTTTGGGTCACACCCTGCATTACACAAAACACAGGTCCTAAAACTCAGGGTTTTGATTACTTTCTGTGTTAATTAAATCATAACATCAAAGCCTTTAATTTCAAATGTTCTCAACATCTCAACAACAGAACAATTAGAGATAAAAATAAAAATGACGTCCTGACCTTATGTTCATGACTAGGGTAGATGGTTCTAATCAGTGTAACCAGATGGAGTTGAATTTTTATAAGAAGCTTTTTCAATTGGTTATTGAATTTAAATAAAAAGAGATGCATCGTTCTTTTTAACATAGACAACAGACGTACAATTATAAACCCAATCACGATAACTCTTATAAAAAAGCCCAACACATCAGAAGATTCATTTTTTGATGATCATAATCTACATAAGTGAGGCACTTTGTAGAAAGTCAAGACCTTTTTAAATAAAATGAGATTGTGTTTCTAAACAAGTCGAACTAAAAAAACAACTTTTAACTATAATTTTGAAAGTCAATAAATCTTCTCGAGTTGCGCAGAATAATTTCTAGCCTCGTTTCAAAAGGCAATAACAATAATACCGCGATGCTCAATCCCCAGAAGGCAATATGAGCATTTTGTTCTGTATTTTGGTGAAATGGTTGAGAGTTAGAAGGTATAAAGGTAAGGAATTAAGATTTCTTCAACCATTTTGGCATTTTTAGTGCAGAATAATTTTGACTTTCACCACGGCAAAGTCTTCTGCTGCTTTCTTCTTTTTTTTTTTCTTTTCTTTTTTTTCTTTATTGAAACAAAAACACAGGTATACTACGAACATATACTACAAAATACTACTAAACATAAATATAGTCCCTCCCTCCGCTAGGAACTTAAGTTATATCGC
>JAUJPO010042909.1:0-45973 GCA_032270745.1 Tiaropsis multicirrata
CCGTGCAGTCGACGCGACTGGCCTGTTCAAATACACGCAGAGAAGAGATAATTGTTTAAGTTCGTGTTAAAAAAGGGACCCTTAGAGAAACTCAATCGGTGATTTTACCGACCCTTAGAGAGACTAAGGCGTTTTTACCAACTCTTAGAGAGACTCGCGGGAAGCTTGAAAAACCGACCCTTAAGGTCCGCACATACCCAGACATAGTTTTGCTCAAGTGAAATTACAAGTATAGGTAGTTAAAGTTAGGTAGTTTCCATGCCGAATCAATTTGATTTGAAAGATCAATCTTTTCTGTGTAGTAACCTCTTAAATTCAATTGAAATGAATTTAATGGATTATGCAATTAAGATTGATAATTAATTATTTTTTGCAGCAATCTACGTCGGATGTCATTTTAATGATAATTTTATTTCAATTGTCTTTATAATTATTACCATTTATATTTTTCTAAAATAAAATAGAGAAAAAAAAATTATAATTGAGTTATAATTTTTGTGTTTTGCTGATGTCAGCAATTCTGGACAAAATATTAGGTTTTAAAATTTTAGAGTTGTTTTAGGATGTTCGAATGTGCCTATATTAAAATTGACATTGGATAGGTAAATTTGTTTTCGATGGCATCGCTAACAACATTTTCCATATAATTTTGGATCACTATCAAAATAAATAAGGATATTTTTCATCATTCAGCACAAGCTTTGAGAGAATAGGGGTCTCCTCCTTCAGAGGGTTACGGATCATTGCGATGGGTGGCCACCACGCAAAAATTCTCACATTCACGAAAAAGCACATTCGTTACGTAACAAGGCACGCAAACTGCTGGGGGGGGGGTCTTGTTGAAAGAAATACATTTCTTAATGAGCTGTATCCGTTTCCATTATCAAGTCTGTTTACATCATATTTGCATAATTATAGGGCTAAGAGGGAAATGGCAACGATGGGTGGCAACGGTGGGTGGCTACCACAAGCGGATAAACAATGAGATACTTACGAGACTTAGGTTACAAAGGGGTAAAAAGAAAATTAAGAAAATAGGCCAGCTGAATGTTTTTAGAAATAATTTTCAAAAAGAAAATTTGACCTTGTAAATTTTCAAGATGATATTCTTAAATTTTTCATCGTGAATATTCTTATAAAATACATACAGAGTGTAGAAATTACTTTATGGAAAATTTCAGAGATTTAAAAAAAAATAATAAGACAAAGCTTCCAAAATTTAAGTCCCAATTTGTTCTTAAGTTTTCAAGTTCGAAAGCATGTTTTCTTTAGGGCAAACTTTCCCGAGTTATTATTGTCTCTTTACTTGAAAAAGTCTAAAATTTCAACGAAACTAACTTTTTACTTCTTTACTGTATGATGTTGTTAAAAGATTTCGTTTAACCGTAACATTGTATCATAAAAATTATCATCCTCAATGAATCTTCAATTGAAAAACAATACAGTCAAATAAATTTAACTCTTACAGTCCGAAGGACGCCATTTGGCGGGAATGAAAGGTAATTTTATTGGACCACGCAGTCAGTCTTGTGGCTATCGTTCGAGACTACTTTATTTTAAGGTATATAAACCGAATGCTTTTATCTCTCTCATGTTACTGAAGTTTAGACTTTCTGTAAAGAATTTTCCGAATATATAAAGGGTTAAATTTTTATCTTTCCATTGTATGTTGTGTATTGTTCTTTAATCCCAACTGAGAAAATATTTTCCACAGAGGCATAATGAGACGGGGGTGACTACTTTCTAGACTAGGTTTGTCTTTTCTTTTGTTTTTTAATTTTTATATTTCTTTATGTTGATGTTATTGTTATTGATGCCTTGTATCAATTTATTTTCAGTTGGTTGAAAATCAATCCACTTCTGAAAATTTACTACATCTTGATGACTTTACTTACTCAAACGATTTAACACCGCTGTACCCCTTATGCATGTTAATCACCTCTTTGTTTGTTTACACATAAGTCAACAAGGGAACACCCATTTAGCCATCCATCAAAATTAAGTCAGCCTTTGAAGAGCCTCCCCCCACAGTGTGTGGTTTGCGCGATTGCGTGAATGGGATTTTTTCGTTGCGTGAATGCGTGAATTTCGAAAAATATTTGCGTGAATGCGTGAATTGAGGGGTGACTGGGGGGCCTCTTTGAAAAAAATTTGCATAGTCATTTCCGAAATAGAACAATAATGACAATTTTATTTTGAATTGAATGATATTTAAAAACATAATTATCCTACGCAATTGCCTTAACACGTTTCCCTTCCCCTCCCCTCTTCACTTCAATAAAATGGTAATCATTGTCAAATAATTAGATTTTTGAAGATTAGTAAAAATTCGGATATTAGATCAGAAATATTATGATTAATTTTTAGAATTCCCACCCAAAATATTAATATTAATTTTGGATCATAAAATTAAAGTTCTATTTTTCGCCTGTTGGCGTTATCTTCAAATATTTTGACGATTCCAAGGTTTTATGAATAATGTTTCACACAAAATTTGCAATCTGTATATTTCCTTAAGATAAATTGCGTTGAAATTATTGAGCAAAAATACAACAAGAAAAAGCAAAAGTATTCGCCTAACTAAAGTTATAACTAGGAAAGCTTACTCTCTAAGAACTAGCACATGCATTCAGCAAAATCTGAACTCGTTAATTGGTTAGAATTACCAGACAGGGTTAAAATAAATTTATTGGGTACCGTGATTTTGCGAAGTTATGTAATTTTTGAATGATTTTCTGGTTCTTGAAAGATTGTTCGATGAGATTTCTTTTGGACAAATTTTAGGGTTGTCCACTTGATGATTAAAAGAAACGATTTAGAATGTAAAAATTGCATAAGGTTCTAGAAAAATTGGATACAACATTTCAAATCTCTTTAACTTTGGAATTTCTGATCCTAAAAATAACCAGCTGGTGATCAAATTTGCAAACATTTTTGCTAGTTGGAAATGTATAAACGGAGTTGAATATCATTAAAAAAAACGAACAAGAATTAATTATTTTTATTATGTATACTTGCACTTGGCAGTTGGCAAAATTCGTATGAAAAACGGGGCCTTTTTGCTAAAAACTAAGTAGTTTTGAGCTGTGACCAAAAGACTGAAGGTCGTTAAAATGGCTCTTTTGGACGTATCTCATTCGTCCTCGTAATGTTTATACTCTCCCATTGGCATAGACAGGGGTGGCGCAAATTTTGTGTTGGAGAGCATCAAATATCTATACATTATCAATAGTTAAGGTCCAGTCGTAAACATTTGCACTCCTACAAACGTTTTTGCGCCATCTCTGGCTACGCTACCGGATGAGGATACTTCTTAATGATATCCGTAGTGATATCTTCCCGATATTTTGTTCGCGAATTCCTTGTGTCCATTACGTCATCTTTTTATAAGGAAATGTTCGCCACTAATTTTGAATGTTGATAACAATAAAACTAGTGGCGAGCATCCGGATTTATTTGAATGTTTCTGCAGAAAAGATTACGTCATGAATATCATGAATGCACCAATCGACGTCGTCTACAAATATATAGAGTAAACATATGACTATCCAAAAAAGTTGGCAATGGATTTCAATATCCTAGGGTATCCAGGAGGGTAAGCATTTGAAGACCAAGGATATCCAGGGGGTTCGAAATTTTCAGCATGGATATCCAGGGGGGCTAGTGTTAAGAAAAATTGATATCCTCGACAGGGAGAGGATACAGAGTTTTTCTTGAGAAGCCTATTATTATTATTAGCAAGTTCCCTTTGGGACTTTGGTGTATGTTGAGATGGAAAAAGTAGACTCTTGAAAAATTCGCTATTCTTTGCCACGGAAAGTCATGTGATATACTTTTCAACCAATAGGATTTAATTATTTCGACGGGAAAACAAACACTATGGTTTAACTCACTAAAAGATTTTGTTTATACTGATAACACACATAATTAATCTTTGGTAAGTGTTCTGTTTTCCCTTACTTGTGACGTCATGCCGTGGCAAAGAATAGATTCTTTCATCTAATGAACTTGCGTTAAAATTGGTTTTGAAATTAATAGGCTGCTTCTCGTCCTCTAAAGAATCATGCTTTTTAAATTGTCCAACGATCTTTTATTGGACTGAAAATATAAGACATGATTTTTTGTTAGTTTTGATTTGACCAAATGATCTTTATAAACAAATGAACCACATAATTGGCGTCTCTGATTTCCAGTCTGTTCTATTGCGTAGATGTTACGTTGAAATGAGTCAATTTGTGTCCGTTACGTTACCGTCTGTACGCCCGTATAATGTAATTAAAAATGTAAAATTCTTGCGACATTTCCTTACGACGACATTATATGTGCAACACGACTTTTGGCAATGTTTTTATGGATATAATCAAGAAGCTTGGAGCATTTAAAGTACAGCTCATAAAAATTATCATATCGGTCTTTTCACCTTATTTGAGTTAGAAAAAAAAGAAGTTAGAAATGTCGAGTTAGCCTTAAATTTACGAAATAATATGACGTCACGTTATGAATTTAATAAAGTTTGAATCATACTAAAGAATTTTTCGAGTTGAGAAATAAATATTACGTTTATGACTCCCATCGCATTTGTTTTTCTACCATTTCTTAAATTGTAAATCTTTCGCTGTCAAATTTTACCCACCGAAATAGTTTATTGATGCCATTAAGAATCGAACAATTATATTAACTTTCCAATCAAAAAGTTTCACTTCCATTGCATAAAATGAATAAAGATTTTTCCTAGAAATCCAACCATGGTTATCATTTTGTTCATACGTTTCGATTACCTTTAAGTTAAAGCTAAGGCCACACTGAGCAAAGTCTAGTCACCAATAGTAAGTTGTGCAATTTTTTCAAATTGTTTTCAAAAAAGATTCTTTTATTTGAAGTTATCTAAAAAATTCCATACATCAAGATCTTTCGAAAACATTTGCTCTTCGAGTGTTTTAAACAATAGGACAAAATTGCAGAGGCCTGCAACAAAATTGATCTGATCTACACTTATTCTAAATTGCATTGCGAGCGCCTGTAAATATTGCTCAGTGTAGCCTTAGCTTAAGTCTAGCTGACAAACCAGCGTTGTATATCGGTAGCGACGTCAATCCGTTCTTTTTAGTCAGTAGAGCATATAGCAAGGTTTGACGAAGTAGCTAAACTTAACTACTGTTAAACTCGTTTAATTCGAACGCACGAAGAAAATTCGAGTCTGTGCTTTTCACAACGCGTAACATAAAGTGTATTAAGAAGGCTAAAAAATGCGGAATCAAGCCTGATATCGTGCACAGACACACAGTTTTTAAGATACGGCTATTAATATTTAGATGACCCCCGATTGAAAAACTTTGGAACTCACTGGAATTTCCACCCTATTAACTGGTTGGTTTATTGTCACTTATTAAAAGCAAGACTAAGATTTGATACTATCCTTTTAAGAGGAGACAGTTTTGGGCCTATTTTTCCAGTGGGTTTTGGTCTTTGGGTGTTAGTGCAGTGGGGCTTTGTTTGGTGCCAAAGAAAAAAAATTATCGTGAAAGAAATGCATCCTTCAAAGATATCATTGTGGTGGGTCTCAAGCTGTGTCAAAACAATTCATCAAAATTATTAAACATCAAGCAAGAGAGAGCAATTAAAAGAAATGCCAAAAAAATCTGAGTTTTGTCAATTAAGCTCGTCTTGATATATTAAGATTTGGTTAACTAAATAACGACTTTTGCTCTCTGTGACGATGTGTAATTTTCGTATTATTGGAGACAAAAAAAAAAAAAAATCAAACGGAGAGAAATTGATGACATGTTTTCTGGTTGGGTTCAAACTTGGTATGGGTAGCACTAATATAATTTTGAGGAGGGCTGGGATATGTGCTTCTTCAAACACATACAAATTATAACATGGTATTTGTCATAATTTCGAATCCCGAAATTCCCTCGAATTTCTATGGTTGAAGTGTCTCAAACTTTGGGACTTTTTTAGGGTAGGTTGAGAACATTGAAAATCAAATGTTTACTGTCAAATATTCCGGCACTGATTGTAGTAAGTTAGTAGGCTCTGACCATTTGGTGTAAAGATTTTTAACGAAAATATTAAGCAACATCTCCCTATATTAGTTTTTTCATTTCGAAAATTTCTTCTTTTCAATTGGTTTCTTGAGTCATTTGGAAGTTGGAACAACGTTGAAACAATGTTGTGTGTCTGCTGGGAGAGCATATTTTACTCTCTGCCAAAAAAATTTAATGTAATAAATAAGAGGAAATTATAATTAATCCTCTATTGTTACAGCAAAGTAATTATCAAAACATTACATCAAATTGTAAAGAAATTATCCACACGATTCGATTGCACGTCTCCCGCCCTCTAACATAACGACGCGTCGGATTTTACAACGACAAAAAATGACGTCACGTCGTGTGGCGTTGGATTTTCCTAGATTGGTCGCCGGACATTCCGTTTTTGCGTGCTCGCGAAAAATTGCTAATGACATGTAACTATGAGATAGTTGGTCACTCCAAACGAGGAAAAATGTTGCAATAATTTTGATTGTCAATCGTATACCGGATGTCGAAAACTTTCTGATATTTCTCTCTCATAGCGAGCGGAGAAAAGAGGGGAGAAATTCACTTAAGAGAATTTTCAAGGAAAAGGCAAAGGAAATTGGTGTTACTATGAGCCTTTACAATAAATTCAATGAATTTCAATTGAAACAATTTGTCACCTGATTAAATTTCTTGATTCGTTTAATTAAATTAGCGCCAAAGTGAAATGGCATTGATCATAAATGATTTAATAAGGATAAGGTTACAAAAATAATGTCGAAATTTTTGCCATGAAATTCACACGCGAAAACCCTATAACAAATTAATGACCTTTTAAAGGTCGTCTTTAATGACTTGCCATAGCTTGACCTTTTGATGCCCCAAAACATCACATCATCATCGTTGTAAATATTTCATAAAAAGCGATGCAATTCTCCGTCTAATCTCTCTAATGAAGTAATTATATTATTCCACTCTCATTGGTTCAAATAACAAAAGGCGTCATCTCATTGGCTTAGTTTAGCAATAGATCTATTGTTTGACGACAACGTGTTGTCTCATCCAGTAGGACGAAGGTAGTTCCTTTCAACGGTAACAAGCATAATGGACACTTCTTGGCACAGGATTTTAATGGGAGAGTAATTTTGTAGGAAACAAAAGAATTTAATGATTTTGTTGAAACAATTATCAAATAGCTTATATCCGCTCTTGTAAAAGACAACTGGTATAAAATCGAAGCAATCAAAAAAGTTTAGTCATCTGTCATGTTCTGCATGTTTAAAACTTTTTTTGGAAGAAATTTTCAAATATTTTTTGTTGGAATCCTTGGTGTAATACTTGGTGATTTATTGGTGATCAGTAACTGTGATAGTTTGTGGTAATGGTATTTAAAAAGTGGTTTGATTTTGATTGATTTAAACACCCCTGTCTCAGTGACCCGGTGGAAATTCTTTTGCCAGTGGGGATAAATAAAGAGACATAAAATCCAACGGGGTTATCAAAAACGGATTTTTTTCTACTGGGGATGTGAAAATCTATTGTTCTTTGTTCAAAATATTGGTGGGGATGAGACATTTATGTCGATCAAAATTTAGTGGGGATATCAAAATATTTACGTTTTTCAATGGGGATGGGCCTTTTTCCAGTGGGGACGAATTGCAATGTTATTTTTTCACCGGGGACGATTTTTTGGGCCTGTTTTTCCAGTGGGTAGGGGGTCCCACCGGGTCTGTGAAACAGGGGTGTATTTAAGATTCAAACATTTGGTAAAAAATTTAGAAATTAAAAAAAATAAAATATTTTTTGGATTTTTGCAATAACGGTTTAAATTTTTTGGTTTTTCACAAACTGCCATACGAGTGTGAAGGAAAGGTTGGCCCTTTTTAAAATTTTCAGTTTATTCCAAGAAATTTGATTTTGGTTTTATTGAATTTTTGGGGATGATAAAAAATACAAATCGTTCGATTATTGCTATCCTTTTTCTAATCTTGCTCACCACAACCTCTTGAGAATGCAAAATAATTAGTGGCCTCGTTGAGTCTTTGCGCTTCTTAGGAATCCAAATTGATGTGTAAATGTAGTATCAGAGAAATTAGACTTGTTTGGAAACGAGGGGCCAACAACTATTTAATGTATTTCTGCATAAAGTTCAATCTAAAAATTCAAGATAAAATTTACACAACATACACTTTTAGGGCGCAATTATATTTTATTTTCATTTTCCTTATAATTAATCTACTTTTAAAACAACTCTTTAAAAGATAATCTTACTAATTTACTAAATTATCGTCATCAAAATTATAATTTATGATGCAGGAAAATTCTTCTTCACTGAGCTGAGAAAGTCGACCAGCTAGAGAGAGCGAGGTCATTAGTGAATTCTTTTGTTCTGTCAACTATAGCTCCACCGCGATGACTTTTGTATTGATTATCTTTTCTCTAAAATGCCGTCTTGATTAATGATCAAAAACTGTTAATTTTTTTTACGACGTATTGTTTCACTTAATGGCCGGTAATTATCAAAAAAAAACATTGATGCGTCCATTAGAATGACACACGCATTGATTCAATTTTACCGGTGGACGAAACGTGAGTCTGGGTTTTATTACAACATGGTGATGGGGCGACGAGGTAGTAGTTAAATCCAACATCCCTCTTGGATACTTTTTTTTTTTTTTTTAATGGTTCCCGTATATTCGTATATGTGATCCCAGTGGGTTGATTGTGCTGAATAATTTTATTGTTTTACTCTCTTTGGAAATTCATTATATATACTGGTATATTTTGATGAAAGAAATTCATATTGAAGTATATTAAGTTTAAATTGAATGAACGGTTGAATTGAGTTTATGTGATGTAGCTTGTTGAATTTGAAATTTTAAAAACATTTCGATTCGAACTAAATGCTAGTACTGGGCTGGAATTATCTGTATAAGATTTTTGTTTTTTTTATACTCGTTCTATTATTTTTATTTGATGTGGTGTTGGTTGTAGTTTTGAGCTGACAGACACCAGCGATATTGGAATAGGAGAAAAAGAGTATTATAGACTGGAGTTTAAATTTCGATTACTACTTGGTTTCAATTTTTGTATCAAAATAATTTTTGGTGAGAATTTATCCGATTGATTAATCCGATTGATTAATTGTTAACTAGCTACTATCTTTCGATTTCGTTGGTCGTCTTGACTGATGTATTTGTTTTGCTCCAACCTGGCGCTAATGATGTTAATGGCATTGTTAATGGAGTTCTTCTATTGATCTCAAATATGCTTTTCTCATTAGCATTTTCATTTTCAAGAAAACAAATCATCGGTGTTTTGTGGAATGCGCGTGATAAATGTAAAGCTAAAGGTTTAGGTGTCGACTAATTTAAGTTTAAGAGGAAGACGATTTTATTTCAAGTAATATTCTTTCAAGCTCGTAAGATTGATTTATATTGATTCGAAAATATTACATATTATTTTTCAAAGATTTCCTTTCTATGCATTCATTTGATGAAATGAAATGAACAAGCACTCGACATGATGATAAAAAAACACGAAACCAGTTCATGTTGTTTACACCTAATTTGGTTTCTATTTATTTTTCAGTATGTCAAATGCTTGTTGTCATGTTTCCTGAACCAAATGTTAACGAAGGAAATCTTTTGAAATTATACGTACTTCAATGGAATATTTCGTACCCAAAGATTTATATTTTATATTTAGGTTTTTGTATTTGCAAAAATTTAACTTTTTGAACTAGAAGTTCCATAAACATTTCTGTTTATTTTTTTTATTTTGCTTTGTTTTTATTCGCCAGGAAAACGCTTAATGATTATTGGCGTGATGGGTTTTTTTTCTACTCCATGATATTGGAGCTTTTTGTGATTACTATTTTTAAATGAAAATGAAAGTATTATAAATCAATATCTATCTTTGTGGATTTGGATTCAATTGATCTTAACTATAAAAAAACTGAGAGCACCCAGAGCAAAAAAATAAATTTATTTATTTTATCTTTTTAGAAATTAATATTGATAAAAAAATCCAAGCAAATACGTGGAACAACAAACATTATGAAACAAATAGAAAGCGAAGACATATACAACAACAATAACCATAGCCCATCCAACACCAAAATGTACTTCAACCAACACCATCGTCAAACTGCAAACACCGATAAAGAGAATTTTCAACACCATCACCAACACAAACAACAACAACAACAACAACAAAAAATGATGAATCATGAAAATGCTGAGTCAGCTATTTCTCCACCACAACAACAACGAGTTCGACGTTGCAGCTACAGCCAAGTTGATTTCATCGAACGATACGATTCAGAACAGCAGCAAGAGAGGAATGCAGAGAAAACAAGAGGATTGATTGTCCATGAAACATTCTTCAAGGTAGGAATTGCAATTAAAATCTTGACAACTTTATGGAATCATTTGAATAATGTTTTTGTGAATTTAATACCTTATTGGACAAAACTTAGTTGGACAAAATTTTAATCGCCGTCAAAAATTTTAATCACTCTTTTGTCTTTTAAAATAATATTTCTTTTGAAGTGTTTTTTATCTTTGTCCATTCAGCACCAAATATTTTACGCAATTGTCATTTTCGGCCTCGTTTCCAAACAAATTTAATTGTTATGATATTACATTTTAACATCAATCTCCATTTCTAAAAGCGCAAAAGCTCGAAATGTCTCTTGGAGGCCAATAATCAAAAGGTGTATTGCCAGCAGACAGAAGACCTCTTTACGATGTTGAAAAAAATATCAAAGACCTCTGGGAACTAATAATTTAGAAATTTAGAGCTGATCTTTTCTACTCTGAGACGTTGTTGTGTTTTTATGAAATGGAAATTTTTGACCAATTTCTTTTTACCTCTTTTTTTTTTTTTTGTAGTTGAAAGAAATGAATAATGATTTGGATCGACATTTATTTTTGGATGATTACATTGCCTTCATGGTGAACACAGGTAAAATATTCCTCTTCTAAATTATACGATTCTGAAATTTAAATTTTCCTTCCTTACATTGTTGCGGATACAGAAGTTATTCAGAAATTTTGACGGAGAGTATTGCTTTTTTTTGTTCACATCCCTTATTTGATCTCTGATATTTGTTTTCAATTTTTATTTTAGAAATTTTTTAGAAAAATAACTTTTTCTTCATTCTTGCAGGAGATACTGAAATCACACAAAAAATTCCGATTGTTGGCAAAAAGTTATTGGATTTGGTTGACCTGTACCGATTGGTTCAAAAACACGGTGGCTTTGAAAAGGTACTGCTTTGACTTTTTTCCTGATGATCTTCCTGTAATCTGCTTGTTATTAATCCAGGCTTGTTATTTATTTCAAGCAAAATACTATGAAATATATGCTTATTTTGAATAATACTAAATTTTCCAACAAACTTTTTGGCTTCAAAAAAGATTCGAATTGTATCTCTTTACATAACCAGTAGTAACTAATCAGTCTTATCTTAATTATTTCAACACTTATTTTTAACACCTGTCCATCTCTCTCTCACAATTTCTGTAGGTTTGCCAAAAACGTCAATTAAGTGCCGTGGTACGAGAATTGAACTTACCAAAGACAATCACAAGCGCTGCCAACACACTTCGGAACCAGTAAGTTACAATTTCTTTCTTTTATTGGAACAATAGAATAAATATCAAGATCTGGTCATCAATGTCACTTTCAATATTCATGATATCCATTACGACATATTTTGTTAAAAATCCAAAACTAGTGGTAAACGCGCGCCTGGATTTTTAGGATGTTTCCATAAAAAAAGATTACGTAATGGATATCGTGAATTTGAAATTCGAATTTCAATTTCTACTAAAACGAGTCCTTGAAAATAGCTTCTTAAAATTAATTTCCCTTTAAGGGTTTCTTTAAAAGTTGAGAGCGGAGGAAAGCAAATTTTCTTATGTAAGAAATAAAAGCTGGACAATATTGTCGAGTCATGTTTACGTGAAACGCATCCTTAAAATTAAGTATTAATGAGTTTGGTTGTCCAGGGGACCTTACCCTGTTTTCTATTTTGGTTTTTAATTGTTCTAGCAACCTATTCTATGTAACTGATTTTTTTCTAATCAAGGAGTGTGGTTTTAGATGTTCCAAAATATTTAATATGATGTAATTTTAAAAACGTTTTTGATAACGAATTTCTTTTTGTTTAGATTTGCTCGATTTCTATACCGTTTTGAATGCTACCAACGAGGAGTACGCGTTAACGAACAATTTCTACGCGAACAATTGGATAGTCCTAAGCCAATCAAAGAGCAGCCTCATCCTATCCGACCAATCAAACAAGAGGATTTTTATTACACGAATGAAAAAACGAAAACACGTGTTGGGGTCGAAGACATGCATCCGTTTCCACAATATCATCCACATACCCAGAATCCCCTGCTTCGTTTGTCATCGCAACAATCTCCAAGGGATACCGCCCTTCATTTCCCAACCTCGATTTCACCCCCGATTTTGAAGCGACCGAGGAGCACAGAAATTCAACGAAGGAAAAGTTATGATGAAGAAATAATGCAATTGGTAATAAATTTATTTATTTTTATCCAAAACTTGAACTAGAATCTTAAATTCTTTTTCTTTCATGCTATGTGAATGTGTACTATTTTTTAAATCTAAAAATTACACATTTCTTCCCGAACATGCTGGGTCATGGAAATCATTTTTTGCTTACTAAGCCATTCGTAAGGGATGTTTTATAAATAGATTGGAAGGAAGCTGGCATCATTTATGTCTGATAAAACGAATTCATTCTAACCGAGAATTACGTGATGTAATATATATGACTAGTCATTATTCTTTCCTGCAAGAGTATATTGATAATGCATGCTTATTCCACGGAATTTTTTCATTTTGATTTGATCAGAGTTTTTGAACAACAAAATTCAAGACTATTTTTAAAAATTAAAATGAAAGTTTAAAATCACACCCAAAACTTTCCAAACTGTTATGTTACTTATTGTTTCTTTGACTACAGGAGGAGGAGCGTTCAAAATCCGTTGACGAAATCTATTCCATCGATCGATTGGTCAAACGCAGGCGTCTCTCCTCATACGGAAGAGATGGCGTAATCAGAAGTCCAAGGGCGGAACAGCCGCCACGAACGGAAGAAGAAGATGGTGCGTGGAAGGCCGCCAATGAGCGAACATGTGATCATGATCGATCGCGCACACCCTCTACTTTTAAAAGGTCTCCCACACCAGAAGAACAGATTAGCAATACGCCAAATGACGAAGAAAGATCACTTACCAACGAAAAGCAAGAGGTTCCAAGAGACAAATCATCTATTTGCGAAGAAGAAGAAAGGTTTGAAAGCGAAAAAGAAGAACGAGGAACATACGACGAACGAAAATCGCCTTACAACGAAGCATGGAGACTGAATGGATCCGCTCCTATCCCGCCGCCATCTTCTTTCGACCTCCACCGCTATTCTTTTGCTACCATGGCAACCGAAAAAAACAACCAACGACAAATGACAGCCAAGTACCAACACCAGCAACAAAGTTATTTAAACTCTAAGAAGTATTTGCAATCTGTCGTTTCGTCGGGTAGGCACTCTTCACCAACAACCCATCTGCACGCACCTTATCCAGAAAAATGTCACTGTGATGATTGCGTACAGAAAAGTTATTATATGATGCGAGGAGGCGGAGGAGGTAACCGAAGCAAGCAAAGTTACATCCAATCTGCAAAAACCATACACAATAAAGAGCGTCCGCCAAGATTACCCTACAACCATGTCCGTCCATTCATAACAACACGAGATTTCGAACACACACAAAAAGAACCTTCTAGATTTAACAACGAGCATATAAAACCTTATCACCATCGACTTCCCAACGATTATCGCAGTAGCTCCAACGTTAAATTGTCCACAAACCCGACAGAAATGAACTTAAACATTAAAGAACGCACCGAAAATGCTTTAGTTATCTCAGTTGTTGTGGATGGCATCTACTACAGTGGTACACTTCTTACAAATATTAAACGCTAAAAATCTTGTATTAATAAATTACGCTACGAATGTACATATTATTCTAAAAGCAAACATAAATTTATAATAGTATTTTATTGAAATATTTTTTTGCGGAATTTACTATTACAGGCTTTTAAATTTTTTTTATAACAATTCGGTTTTAAGAATACATGAGCTACCTTAGTGCAACACAGCTTCATTTTTTGGGAAGTATCGATTTTTTTATTTTGACATATTTTGGTAATTATTATTTGTTGTACATATATTTTTAAGAGATTTTATAAAAGAAAAATCAGACGTTAAGCATTTTCTGAAACCAAGAACCTTGAATTGATTTCAGTTTAAACCACTGAAAGTGCGAATTTTCGACATTGGCCATTATCACACCCATTTGTGTTTAGGGCGAAAGTTGACTTAATTCATGATATCCATTGAGTAATCTTTTCTGTAGAAACATCCTAAAAATATAAATATCAACCACTAGTTTCATTGCTAAAAAGTAGTGGTAAAGATGCTTCCGTATAAAAGGTTAGGTCATGAATACCATGCATAGATCAATAGAATTGCAAAAAGCAAAAAAAACGAAAGAAAAAGCGACTCCATAAAATTCAAGTTATTATCAGTCGGTAGTCTCAAGAAAGCATCCTTGAAAATCAAAATCGGATGTACATACAAAAAGGTTCCAAATTTGCAAATATAATCTAGGTACTGCATAAATGGTTTTGGGAGCTTTACCTCAGCTAGTTCACTCTTCTAGGATCTCAAAATCCCGATAAATAATTCTTCACATAAAAGGAGCGTTAGGCATCTTCGTTCTTTCGCTTCTCTTTAAAAAACATTGACAAAGTCTTCGAAAAAAGAGGGCTGTAAAAGTCAGCAAAACAGTCATTTTGAACATCTTGGTAACGAAATACACTATTTGCTATCATCCCGTACAACATGTAATGGTTTGTTAGAGCAAATCACATCAATTTCTTGTTCTCTCAAACTGTATGATTTCACCAACTCCATCAGATAAGTTAATTCTTTCTGGTGGGTCTCAATGTTTTCATCCAAAGGATTCAAGGATCTGCATCGTTCATCAAGAATCTCAATTTGTTCTGCCTCAACTTCATCTATAGAGGCTTCTTTCAAATAATGGAATACTGACATCTCTGAGTATTTCAAAACCACCAATACATCATGAAGTCGTTGCCAAAGACTTTGGTATGTTTCATCATCCATGGATGTAATGGATCCTTGATAAATGTCTTGGTGAATCTGTAAAGCATCTGAGAGACCACTCAGCGTGCCAGAATCGTTGATACTGGTTAAACGGTTGATAAGGAAGATCAGATTGGGAATGCACAATCTCCTGATTTGAGATTCACCGCCATCCTTGGGAACAATTAAATCCAATTGATCAAATAGAATCTGATCTTTCAATTCCTCTTCACCATCTTGTCGAAATTTCTTCAGAATCTCATCTCGATCCTTTGGATTCTTGGGAAGCCCATTGATCTGTGGATCGTTTAGGATATCAATCAAAGCTTGTTTGAGACAAACTTGACCAGCCCTGGCAATTTTCATCCATTCTTGACATTGATTTTCATCGATTGTAAGTTCTTGGATGGTGACACCATTTCCAGCCATTTAATATTATTTCTTTTAAACAAATTTTCTAAAAACTTGACGCGAAATTTTTATATTTTCAGAAAATGAAACGACATATATGGTACAAAAAACTGCTGATCGCTAGACTAGATTGATGTTTTTAAGCAACAAAATCAACAATATTCAATCAAAGTTCAAAGATCAAAAAGTGGCGATCCATGTAAAATCAACAAGCAAGAGTCAGTATTGGTATGGAATGGATTCCCCTACATACATCAGGACTCACAGTTCCTCAAAAGTTGATTCTAACTTCTTTCAAGTTCATTTCAATTTAAAGTTTAAAAATAGCACAAAAGAATTATCACTTAGTAAATCAAGACCAATACTTAGTTACTATGGTAACATGATGGCTTATCATCATAATGGATCACCAGGGGGTACTGTTCCAAAAGATATAAGATAATAGGACAACAATTAATCAATAAAATGATTAGATTCTTCTCAATGCTTTAATTCCTGATAGAGACAAAATAGGAATCAGGGTCCCTTTTGCATTGACTTTTAATTAATCATTTCATCTCATCGATAAAAATCAATAATTCAACTAGCCTTCTTGTCCTCTAATAAACTGCTAAGACATTTCTCAACAGGCTGTTCGTCTGTGTTATAAAACAGTTTCAGCAAGTTCAATATTTTGAGGACCAGATATATAAGAAGTTCTAGGTGTAAATTCTGCTACCATTTTTAAAGGTTCTGTGTTTTTTAACATTCCAACAAGTTTTCGACAATTCTCATCTTCCACCAATTTGAAACGTTTTGGATAGTAACAATATGACAGACCTTGAAGTTCGTTGGGTAGGTCCTGATATTGTACACCTCTCTCAAGTAAAAGTACAAGTTTAGGTGAAGCTTTAACGCATGAATGATATAACATACTCTTAATGTAGCCGAACTCAGCGTGTATTTTGCAGACTTGAACATCGTTTTCTTCAACTCCTTGTGAATCTTGTAAATTCTAACAAAACAAATAACTATATTACACCCCTGGCTTAGTGACCCGGTCAAAATGAATAAAGAGACATAAAATCCAATGGAGCAAATTTCTGTTACTGTTCTTTGGTAAAAAAATTGATGACATATTATAGTCGATCAAATTTTAGTGAGGATATCAAAACTTCTATGTTCCTCAATGGGGATGGAGCTTTTTGCAGTGAGGATGAATTTCTGAGCAAATTTTCCACTGGAGACGGGTTTTTGGACCTTTTTCCCAATGGGTCCTACCAGATCTGTGATAAACATGGCAAACATGTGAGAACTTCTTTATTTCTGCTCTACGCTAATCTGATAAACAAACTCTATTTATGATATGCATTACGTAATGTTTCATACGAAAACATATAAAAAAGCCGACCCACGCTAGTTTTGAAATTTCTAACTAGTGGCAAAGCATCCGGTTTTTTGGGAATATCATGAATTGGAAGGAATTTTAAACTCACTTGAAGATAGTCTTTAGATATGACCATCAAAATCTTTTGAACCGATAAAATGTGTTCCGGTATCCAATTTGGTAATCCTCCTGTGTTATTAATCTCAACTTGATTCAGCAAATCCACACAACAATGGAGATTCAAGGAGGACAAATAATGAACCAGGGATAAGATTTCTTCTTCTTCTTCTGATTCTTCCCTTGAGAGATGACTGATGTAAACTGATGTCTCATCATCATTTCCTATAACATAAAATTTGTTGATCAAAAAAAGCACTGAATAGTCAATAGTCAATAGGCAAATTTTGTACTGCTCTGTAAAATGATCAATTTTTAAAACCAGATAGTCCAGACATGGCACCCGACATATGGTAGTAAGGCAGTTTTGATATCAAGTGCCTCATACGTAGATGATCTTTTCTTGATATTCTATAGCTCCCAAAAGACACAAGACGTTTTCTCAACGTTGTTGCAACGTCTAAATAACGTTCTGGCGTTAGAACAACGTTGCTTTGACGTTAAAACACGTTCCGTGTCTACTGGGAGAAAGTTGTCCAAGTATATATGGTATATGGTATATGGTCACAGAAATTTTGAAAAAAAAAACTTTTCCAGCAGGGGGCGGGCATTAATGTTTTTCTAATATTCAAAATGAAAAGCATACCTACCTTCCAATGAACAAACAGACTGATCTCTTCTTTCCACTGACTTTTTATAATACATTACCATAGCAACGAGGGTGATACACAAGATTGCTAGACCACCAAATATGACACCCACGTTGTTTGTCCATAGGTTTTGAGATGATGTCTTGAAAGATGGATAGGATGTCGTCTCAGTTGTTTCGTCTGAAATGCGGTGTGTTGAAAGAATAGAATATACATTAGGGATTTGTAGGGGGCCTTTGCCCTTGGGTTGGTGATTGGTATAAACGTTTCTACCTGTATTTAGTCTAAAAATACAGAAAATGTGAAAAATAATTTCTTAGGATCGAAAGTTTGTTTGGATCCTAATACTAATTTTCGCGTTTGAAGTTTTTGACCAAAAGGAGGTATTGAATTTCCTTTTTAAGGGTAGGGCAATCTGGAAAAAATCTGAAAAATTCGATTTCAAATATAGGTCGTTAAAGAAAGGATTTAATGCAAGTATGAAAATAAAGGGAAAGAATATACCAAGAAAAGGGCGACATGTCAGATAACAGCTTTGCATTTGTATTGGTTGTTCCCCTTGGCATTGGTATAATACCAAGATCTTCGTTCTCTGGTCTGTGTTTTCAACACACTGACGTATTCTGGTCTGCATTTTTGTCGGCTCTTTACAGTAACAAGAATCCCAAGAGCTCCAAGATGACCAAGAACCGGTGACTGTAGTAGGAAAAAAAAAAGGCCATCAATTATCTAGTAAAGCAGATGCAAGGCTAGACTGGTTTGTAAAAATAATACAGGCTAGTAATGAATGGAAAATGAATTGAGATGAATGATGTTTTTTGTTGACCGGTGCTGCTGGCTCTATCCTATGGTGTTCTCTTTCTCTAAATTAAAAACACAGATTAATAAAATACCAATCGAAATCATTGATGAACGGACTTCTCCTGTTATTTGTGGATACAAAACGTTTTGAATCATATATTTTTAAAAGAAATTTTACATAGACATAATTCATCTGCAAGTTTAAAACCGCGTCGTGCTTTACAGTACAAAAGTCTCAAACTCAAAAGTCGATGCTTCGTTCTCCAAACTCGTTTAAGAGACTTTACTATACGGAAAACTTGAGTCCAATAAAAGGAAATGTGATGGGATCAACGATCACTTACATGGGCAAGAACCAATATTCATGGTATGTCTCCAAAGAATTGAACCATCTTGAATCGCTTGTACCTGATGGGAAATTGTCAATTTTACATCTTTATTTTGATGTTGGCTGAGAATTATAACAGCATTCTTAGTAAGAGTACTTAGTCTATCAAAATATACATATTACTTTCTGCAAATAAGGCAGAGCGACATTAATAATTTGGGCTTGGGGTTAGTCAGAACAATCAAGCATCAATGATGGATACAGAAGGCACTCAGATTTTGTTAAACTTCCATTATGAGAAAGAATGTAATCAACGGCCCGAATAAATTTTCGTGTCTGCGATCTAAAAATTATTAACTATTCAAAAATAATACTCTTAAAGCATAGTTGAGATGATTTTGAAATCCATTGATCAATGCAAGGTGGATATCCCTCTGAAAAAAAACAAAGAACATTTATTTGAAAGTTTAGAAATCTCTCCCTGGATATCCAAGCTGAAAATTTCGAACCTTGGTCTCCAAAATTCTCTATCCCCTTGGATATCCTAGGATATTGAAAACTTCAAACTCTCCGGACTGAATATCTTGGTCTTCAAATTCTTACCCCCTGGATATCCTAGGATATTGAAAATCTCAAACCCCCTGGATATCCTATATCCTCAAAAGTGGAGGTACGGTAATTATAGGTACTTTGAGTGAAGGTCTGAAGATCCAGCATTACATAGAAATTCAACATCGTAAAAAAATTGCGACTAACCTCTTGTTTAGAAATGTTGTATTCTGTACAGTTGTCATAGGCAACGGGTGAGAACTGGACCCGCAAATCAAAATCGCCAACTGGAAGAAGGATATATAAAACAATGATGTGTTTTTCTTCTATACCAGAACACTTTGTGACCAGAAGAAGTCTTCGGATATTCTTAAAATGTCGGTCATAAGGTTTTAAATGACAGAAAATATCCAAAAACAGTTTAACTGTCCTCCTAACCCTACTCAACGATACGAAAGTGGTCTGTTGTTGTTGACATCTGGTAGCTGACCTTATTTACATCAACTTTGAAGTAAATGTAGTTTCAAAGCAAACCAAGCTGTCAGGTGGAAAACAAGTTAAAAGGTTACATCATAAAAATCAAAATATCTAGAGTGATCTTGAAAGAATCCTTGATACCTTTGACACCATGTAAGGAAATATTCATCTGCTTTTGAAAACATTCTTTGGAAAATTTGATATCTTCGTTGCTCTGAATTGTCCAAGTCGCTCTTGAACATATCGATTGCATTCCTGTCAAAAATTTAAAGTCTATATAAGGTCGTGCCGCCAGTCATCAGGGCGTACCTTTTTTGGAGCTCTGAAGTCTCTGACAGGGCGGGTCCCAAAATCGTCAAAATACAGAAATTTGCTCTGATAGGTTCAGTTTTTTGAAATATTTTGCACTTTTTTTCCCAAAAACATGAGAAATTTTTCTTTCTAGTCTCTCACAGGGTCCAAAAATCCAATCGCGTGAAAATTGTCAAAAATTAGACTCTGACAAGGTCCACTTTTCGACCCTCGGACTAACTTTCCTTCCAAATAACAAATTTTTATCCATTTAGATATATAAGGGAAGGAAAAAGCAGGCTGTGAAGCCGTGAGAGACGAAACGATCAATATAATAATACGTGCTAAAGAAAACACATCATTTGACCGCAAAAATATATATTTTGAGATGAAATTGTGTATGACTTTGCATAATATTATCCATCCATTAAAAAGATTTTAGAATTGATATTGCATGATCAGTAGATTAGATGATTAGATTTAGAATGAGTAGCCATCAACAGGCATGGAAGGTTGTTTCTACGTCTGAACGTTCTTTGGACGTTAGAACAATATTTGCTGCCTACTTGGTATGCGAGGTTTAGCAACAACTATTTTAGCATCATTGTGGTACTAATGGGCCCACAAGTAGAAGATTAAAGTCCATTAATAAATACTGATTAAAATTAGACAATCCGAAAAGGTATGGAGCCAAAACACAGAGAGAAAACCCAAAGAAACTCACTGATAGATGCACACACATTTGTTGGTAAAATCCATTCCTAGAAATAAAAAAATGTCAATAAAAAATTTCCTTGAAAATTTTATCATAATTTTATCACATTTTCGAAGTATTTGCGAATATATTTTATAAATTCATTTCTAAACATCTTTCCAACGGTACCAAAATTGTCACAAAATAACAAAATCAAAATTTATAACATTGCACTTTAATTTGACAAGCACAGATACCATGCTCTGGATTGGGCTTCCCGCTATTTTGACGTGTCCCCATTGTTGTTGTTTCCGTTTTAAAGAGAAGAAACGTTGAAGAACCGGAACCAACACGGAAATAGCCTGGAGGTCCAGGGCATTATAGAGATCAGTGGTGTCAAGACGTTTTTCAAGAATGAGAGGAATGAAGATATTTAACTTACCGTTAACGAAAAGAATGAAAAGAAGACCAAAGATAACATATTTTGACGCATAAAGACTTCTTCGGGCCAGAGTGCACTATTAATCTACGATTCAAGACTAAACAGATATAGACTTCATTACAATAAAATATTGAACAAAAATCAGAAAAAGTACTTGAAATTCTCTCCTGTTAAATGCTGTGTTTGCTTTCAAAATAAAAAAGGGGCAGTTTGAAAGCACTTAACGGTTTGCATGTTGGGTTAATCCTATAGTTCTTGCTTCTACGAAACTCTCCTTAGGATAAACAAACTAATGACGTCAAACGACCTTTGACCTCTACACTTTGTATTTTATTTAGCTCACGAGGGGTAAGCTCATGAAATGTGGTGGATTTCCGAGGGGGTGAAGCGAAAATGTTTACGAAATGTTGGAAATCCAAAAAGGGTCGCAGTGAAGGTTAGATCTAGAGATCCAAGGAGGTATTCGTTATTTTTACTTGGAAATCCGAGGGGTAATTCTCAAAAATGTTCATGTTTCCAACAAATGTTTCCAACAGTGGGTGAACGGTGCTTTTCTGCAAAAGCTCAATGTGTATAGTAGCTGCTTTTTGAATATTTATTTCGGACAGGATTCGGTTTTTAGAAAGTTGGAAGAACGTTTGCCACCATATTGTGTATGATATATAAAATATTGTAGTGTTAATATTCATTTATATTGGGGGTATCAAAATTAATACTAAATAAATATGATATTTAAAGAATAAAAACAAACAAAAGAGGGGCATAAAATAGAAGCAAATAAAATAGTCTGATAATAAATATAATTAATTCTCTGAAAGTTCGGACATGAATTTCAAAAAGTCAGTCGACTCGCGATATAAACTGAAAATACTAAGATTGAACTAACTTCAGATTCATGTGCTCATGATGTTACCCATAGCAGAGAAACAAGACATCGAAAGGACCACTAGTGAAGGAAAGGCATAGCCATATTCAGTGATTTATCTAATTCCAGATTTTGATTTTAATTGGTGTAGAAAGATTTTTAAACCTTCTAAAAAATAGCACATATCAAATAAACTATTCAAGAAATACCAACAGTGCAAAACCAAATGTGCTTTTCCAGAACAAATCCCTGTCGAGGATATAGGATATGCAGGGGGATTTGAATATTTCAATGAACTAGAATATTAAGGAGTTAGAATCTGAAGACCAAGGGATATCTAGCGGGGTTCGAAATTTTCAGCACGGATATCCAGGGGGCAAAAATCGACATCCTCAACCAGGGGGTACGGAATTTTTCTGGAAAAGCCCATTTAGATATGCATTAGTTCATCCAAACCAATATCACGTCCATCTTTATCTCCAGGAGGTCGAATCAAAATAAAATTCCGCATAAAGGCAAATATGCTTGTGGGGTCTTGTACCAACTTGTTTTTCATTTTTCAAATTTTATTCTGGCCGAGAGGTTAGTCATACTGTAAGAATCTTTTTGTCATTTTAGAACGATATATCTATTTTTATTTTTATTGCCGCATGGATATGAAAAGGGTCTATTTTTCGTTGTTAAAATAAAACAAACACATTATTACTTCCTTGTTGCTGGTGAGTAACCCATAACCAATCTTCATACAAAATCTTTCTCTCATTGGGAATGTTTTACCATCCCGTCCCCACCGTAGAAGTGGTTGAGACTTCTGACGTGATACTCAGTCCACGTCGGGCCTTACGTCGCAGGATAACGGTAAAGAAGGCCGATCGCCATCTCTTGTTGAGTAAGATAAACAACACAGGATTTAGAGCCGAGTTTGTGAAATGCAACATTTTAAAATACTTGATGAGTAATGGATTGATATAACAAGTTGGACATCGATAATACTCGATGTTTAAACCGATAAATGGAGTCCAGCTCAATATAAAACAACCGAGAATCAACGATAACGTTAAAGCTGCTTTTAATTCGCGCTTTAAAATTCGTACACTGCTGACGAAACTTGACGACCGAGTCCGTATTCTAGCTACCGAGAGCCGACGAACGGAGGATCGGAACCAACTATTGTGTCGTTGGAAACGATCACCGAGGTGTTTTTCTCGGTACGACGAGCCGCCGTAACGGTTGCTGTTCATCAATGGAGAAGCGCTGCCCTCAGGTACCCTTCGATAAACCTGCGGGGTCAGATAAGGAGACTCAGTGCCGTTTGTAGAAATGGAATTATCAGCCGATCCCTTGCACACGGAACCAGCTCGGAGACGTGTTTTGGTTCGTTCTAAAGATGAAAGTTCTTTGGCGTGCTTCTTGGCCACAAAGCCCATAAGGATGTAGGAGACAACCATAATGGTAACGGGAACAATATATGACATCACGATTATAAACAGCGTAAACTGCGATCCGTCGATCAAAAAAACGAACGAAACCAACGCAAAAACGTAAACCCACATCATGAAAACCGAAAACGAGGCTCGCCTGTTGTTCACATATTTTCGATGCCAAAACGGTTTGGAAATAGCAATCGCTCGGTCGACCGCTACAAGCGCCAACGCGTATATAGACAAGATACTCGGCACCATATCACATATCATATAAAACATAGACTGTAACTCGTTGTCAGCTATCTGCGGCTGTAACTTACACACAAAGATAACAAATGTGTATGGAACACTTAGACTAGCTACCAGTAAATCACTCGCGGACAGCGATAATATGTAAACATTCGTGATGCGTCGAAGCGGGCGGTATTTGTAGTAACATATAAACACGATGAGATTACCAATGATGGCTGCCAACGAAATGAAAATGAAGAGGCAAGCATCTGCTTGACTCATAAAGTCATTCATTTTGCAGACCTGATCAGGGAAAGCATCAGGAAGGGCTGTGGTGTTGTTACTCATCTTCTCCATGTACCGGTCCTTGTTTTTGCTGTTGTTGTTCTTTATGAGTTCTAAGAAATTAAAAAGAACATGTTATAACATCCGAGTTAAAAACCTGGATTTGGAGCTATTAAATTCAGATTGAATGTTTATAAAAATATTAAGCATTTGATGAGTAGTAGGTCTTTTTCCAAAGTACCTTGTATAAAAAAACTTCAAATGCAAAAAAAAGTTTACAACATTTAGTAGCTTTACTGCTAGCTAATTCGAAACAGTCTTTGTCATAACCAATCATATAAATTATATACAATATGTTTTAAATCAGTTACAAAACTTGCTACAAGGAGGGGAGGAGGCAATAGAAGACGGACTCCTACTAGTGAAAATATGGGACGCCTTCAGAAACCTGTATGTGAGGATTATCTATTTTTATTGTCAGTAGTTTCTACATGGGTTTTACTCCCTACAGAGATGCGACAAATAAACACAACATTCATCAAAACAAAGTCTAAAGCCACAGTTTGACCTCAATTGTGCTTTTCCGCTTTCAGAACCTTTTTTTCTTAAACCCCAAATAGACATATTAATGTGAAGACATGTAGCCACAAATTATGACATATACGTAGAATCCCCTTTCCCCTAAAAGTACAAGGGATTTATAATATAGCCTTTGTTTCACACAGAGGAGCTGCAGGGGTCTGGGGACTAGTGCAGTTCTTTGCTCGGCAACTCAACATTTATCAAGACAACGTCATATCAACATTTTCTGAATATCTTCCTGGCTACCTAAACTAACGCCATTTGTAAAAAAATAGATTTGGAGGAACTTGGAAGTCTTTCACAAACCTTTTCCCTTTCTTATGGAATAATTATGGGTTAGGAAAGCTATGAAACAACAAAGAAAGGGGATATGAAACAGCTCAACAAAAGCTGGACATCATGTAGCAGACCTGAAAGTTCAGAGGGTTGAAGAAAATCAATGAAAACTACATCGGTCTTTTTGGCCAAAAGCATATCTTTTTCCAAACATGATGATGGACAAAAGATGGACATCCAATTGAGACACTCAAAGACAAGGTCCTGAAACAATGCAATGTAACAAGGGATCGATTCTACAAAAACGCTTTGAAGAAGGCGATGAAAAGACGCGGATGATTATTAGCGAGGTTACTCAAGAGGTTATTTAGAACGTTAGACGGGTGTATGTCGGCCTGTACATAGATTTCCGTTTACAAGTTTTGTTCAGACAAAGTATGTACAGGCCGCCTTACACGAATTATGTACATCTTACATAACCTCGCTTTCTTCACAAATGCGCTTAAAGACACAAGTACAAGTTGTAGGTTGAAAAAGGTACATTTCTAGCTTAACCGGTTTTCCAGCTCTTAGTTAAAAAACTCTACCATTTTCTAGCCTGCGTGACCACCCTGACACAGTATGCCTCTAAAATATAGTGCTAAGGGCTGCAAAAGTCCATGAAAGGTACATTATTAAAAAATGGAGACATTGCTATATGAAAAGCCAATCGCTGAGTCAGGATCATCAGAAGAGGCCAACGGATAAGCTTGTATCAAACATAAATCAGCTTTGAAAGCCAGGATTAGCGAAATGAAGATTTTCTGAAAATTAAAAAAAAAAATGATTCGAAAACATAAAAAAATCATACACAAATGCGTAGCCGAAAAAAATATCGATTAAAAGTTGTGTTTTAAATGTGAAATATCGTAAATAACCCCTATAAAAGATTACCCAGATTGCAAAAGATGTGAAACATTAAGCTGTGATACTAAGAAAACTAAACTGGAAGTACGATATCTACAGGTTTCTACGTATATAATTAACTTAAACTTGATCTTTTGCTTGGTTATAAATCATGATGCCGAACGCATCTTTACAGCCTTTAATCCAAATAGTGCACATTACCACAGGCTAATCCGGCTAGCAGGGTAGATAACTATCTTCTTTGTTCTAGTACGAAAAACATTTATGTATACCTTGCTAACCTTCTTATTAGCCTGCACACTATTTGGAGCATAGGCTATAAAAACCAGTTTGGTACAGGCTATCACGTCTATTCACCCTTTTGGGGTGTTTCCGTAGAAAAACCATCATTAAGCTATAACATTTTAACAACATTAATAAGGTAAAAATGAAAGTTTTTGAGCAACTTGATGCTTTATTCACCGCGAGTCTCCTTCTCCAAGACATGTCCCGGATTTAAAAGGGGAGCTTCATGTTCAGGGTAGTCGTTGTTTCTAAGCTTCTTTTAACTTTCTTTGCACCATTGTTATGGATAGCTTGAGATTCCCCCTTTTCTTTCAACCGTCTCCATACTAAGCCTACTAAAAGATGCTTTAAGCCTTGTTTTAATAAACATTTTTCTCAAATTTAATCGATATTCATCCACCGTCCCCCTTTTCTGTTCTTTGATTTTTTTTACTTCCTATAAATTTTTATCTAATTTTTAATTTGCTTTCCCATTTTTGTTTGCTTGTTTTCGCTAAAACGAGTTAATATTAAAAGAAACACGCGTTAAAAATCTCAGTAGGGTGTACTATAAACCTGTTTTATCTTCTTCAGTTTTGAGGAAGATTCTAATTTTTTTTATCCATTCCTACAAATAAGCAAATCAATGTGAAATGATAAGCAAAAAGAAGTTGACTGAATTTTGATGTTGTGTTTAACATAACAGCGCATTAATATTTCATATCACCACAAAAACCGTAAACAATTTCAATATACTAAGGTAGATAACTGGAGGAGACGTCAATAAGTTTGTCCTTTAAAAACATGTTATAATGCTAATTTTCGAAAATTAGATCTGCGTCACAGAAAATGCCTCTAAATAGGTAAAATGCTTACGAATGTAGATTGCCTAATTTTCTGATCCAATTATAGTGTTTTTAGTGTAATAGATACGTAATTATCAACCGCTTTTAAGACATAATTGATTGTCACGTACCTAGTAAGTAAAGCTTAGTAAACGTACAACAAACGTACAACAAACGTACAACAAACGTACAACAAACGTACACCATACGTACACCATACGTACACCATACGTACACCATACGTACAACAAACGTACACCATACGTACAACAAACGTACACCATACGTACAACAAACGTACACCATACGTACAAAAAACGTACACCATACGTACAACAAACGTACACCATACGTACACCATACGTACAACAAACGTACAACTAAACAGTCGTGTTAAACGTTCCTTTTTAATACGTTCGCCCGACAACAAAACTGTTAACAATGTAACCCAGGTTATAGATAGAACCCCCGTGAAAACAAACGAAAGATTACCTAAAAATCCTGGATTACCATGTAAAATGTCTGTCTGTCTGTCTGTCTGTCAAGCCAGGTCAAATAACGAAAATTGAACCGTATGGGTCGGCTACTTATAAGCATTAAGAAGGGTTGTTAATTTCCAAGAAAAAAGGGAAAAGGATACACGGGACATCCCAGAAGGTACAGAACGTTATTCCAACATGTTTGGACGTTAAAGCGACATTCTGTACCTACACCCAGCAGTAAAGCTTTCCGTAGAGATAAGGTTTTCAGACATCATATATATCAGTATTGATTTGAATCAGCGATAAGCCACCTTGAAGCTCTTCTATTGTAAATGCAGTGTTTTTCATTATCATCATCAAAGCCCCTGGGGGTGAAGACGTATGATCCTAACTTATAGCCAAAGTAATCTTTATACAGAAATCTCTATATAGTTTAACTAGCGGATGGGGCAATCAGCGAAGAGAGAGGAGACGATGAGACTTGGAACCGCTTTCAAATTCATCAAAGTGAATTGGGCCCCTAAACATATCTATCAATCAAACCACAGATCGCACAAAAAAGAAAAAAACAACAAAAAAGTCCAAAAAGACTGAATTTAAAGACTGCGAGCTTAATTAGGTTTTCTAGAATTTCAAATCATTTCGAGGACGTGAAATCAAATTTATCAACTGAGCCAATTCATGCCAAGATTAAAAGAAATTACGAAAATAAAATTTTCCCATTTCATTCTTTAATTTTAGAGATCAACGAGGTGAGAAAAACAAAAACCTTCTCCAGTACAGAGGCAGATACAGAGGGTACTCAAACATTTTGACGGAGAGCGTTGACTTCCATATAAGGAATATGAGCAAAATCAACACTCTCCGTCAAAACTTTTGAGAACCTTTGGTATCTGCCACTGCAGTTTATCAATATTTTATTCACTGATTGCCGTTTTAAGTTTATTTTGCGAATATCATTGGATTGAAGGTTTTAAATATAGAAGAAAGGTGATCAGAAATAACTCTATGCGATACGATGTTAATTAAATTGATTGTGTCTAACATATACATTCTAACAAGATATTCAATGCAAATTGAATTTTTCCATCTTATCTCGATCCAATTTATATTCGATTGAGAATAGATATCGAAACGAAGGTTATCATATGACAAAAGTTTGCTCAAATTTTTATACTTTTGGAAAAACATTTTGGACATCTTCTTGTCTTCAAATGTTTGGATATGACAATAAAGGTTTTTTCCCCTCAAATATCCATCTTCATATATATTCAAACAATCAGAAAAATACTCGTTATTTGTCTCCTTTCCTTTTTCTAATTCCAGCCCCGTACCGTACAGAGCGCCCTTATTTCTGGAAAAACAAAGTTTCCGAAATCAATTTTTTTTTTATGAAAAGTTAATTTACAGACAATTATTTGGATCAACATCTTCTCGCGACTTTCTGACAACCTGCTGCTACATCCAATATGTTTAACAAACATTATTAGTCCAGGGTACCATGTAAACCGTGGGCAGGAATAAAAGATTTAAATCAAATCATCAGCAACGCCAGCAAACAAAAAATTTCTTAATGACGGGCTTTTCAAAATGGTAACCAAAGCTGGCGCCATCATTGGCAAGAGGGTAATACTGCGTACCAACACTTCCTTTCTGAAAGCCTTTGAAAAAGATTGATTAGTTTAAAAAGTTTAAAAAATCTCCCCAGTTAGACACGGAACGTTGTTTTAACGCCGAAAAAACGGACGTTGAAAGAACGTTTAAGAGACTGTCTGCTGGGCTCCCACGAAAAAAAAATACAAATGTTAATTTAAATCAAGTCAGCAAACAAAATTATCCCAGCAACCAACAGCAAAAAAAAGTTTCATTCAAAATGGTAACCAAAGCTGGTAACAAATTTAAAAACAGTTTGGTACGCTGTCGGACAAACTGAAGTAGCAGTAGATAGAATTGATGAGTTCGCATAAAAAGATTTAGCTGCAAATATGTAAGTTAAATTAATTATAGACCTCTCCGACTCCTCCACAAGTTTAAAAACAGCCGGCCTTGTAAAAATACCATTACTCGAAATTAAAGCTATTAATTTTTTGATTACTTTGATTCTCGATAAAAATTGGGATATCATATCAGTTTCACAAGATAAAATTTAGGATTGATTTAGTAATTAATAGGAACAGCTATGATCATTAACTAACAAACAAACAAACAACAAATCGAAAAAATCCAGCTTTTACAATATCGTTTCACTTGCTTGTACCGCTGCTTGTACAAATATGTAGAAAATATGCGGTGCAAAAGAATGAAAAAAACACTGTCTCCAGAAATTAGTTTGGTACACGCCAGGCTAAACAATCACTCATTCCGTGGAATTTTTTTACTTCTCCACTGCGGGATATTAACGTTTTTCCGGATATTGCCATCGCCCAGGCGCAAAAGAAAGAAATCTCTGAATTTTAAAAGATCAAACGAGGATAACAGGGGTCCAGGCAGGTCCATTCATTTGTGAATAATGAAACCTTCCGCGTAGTTTACCATTCGTTCATTTTCTCAAAGAAAAAAAAAATTGTAAAGAGTAGCTTATTGGGCATTTCAAGAAAGAATCCGCACCCCTCCTCTCTTGGTGATAATGATGATTCTTGGCACCAGCTCCTCTCCCCGGATATCCGTACTGAAACTTCACATCTTTCGCTACTAGCAACCAAATTTTTAATTTCCAAATAATGACATTTGCTTTGGTACGAGCTAATTCTGCACGAGGGGTTAAAAGCATGAAACGTTGCACAGTGGGTCAAAGATGGTTTTTAACTGACGTCATCAATGACGAACTTTCGATTACCTTGATTTACAGATATATCATAATATATGTAACAGGATATACTTAGGATAAATCGAAAACTTACATGTCGGGTATATCCGGCATGGAACGGAAAGGGCTGGGGAGCGATAGCCAGTAGGTTCAGTTCCAGGGGTTCCTGGTTTAATCCCATTCAGATGTTCAGTTCAGTTTGGTTCATAGACAACAATAAAAAAAACTGTTTAAAATTATTGACATCTCTCCACGTAAAAAATCCACTTTGCATACCACGACTATATTTACTCAAAATAATCTTCTTTAAGTTTAACTAGCTATTTTTAGTCTTTAGATTAAATCCGTCAGAACAGCATATTGGGGGCTATTTAGGACGTTAGACGCGTGTGCGTCGACTTACATAATTCGTCTAAACAAAACTTATAGACGAATTCCTATGCACAGGCCACAGACGCGGTCAACTAGCTTTCATCACCAAAAAATCGAAAAATCAAAAGTCCTTTGACGACATAGAACGTAAGAAAAAAGAATTCATCTGAAAAATTCACCATAAGTGAAGTAAGTCATATGATGATCAAGTCTAAATCTTTCTTTGTAAGGGATATAAGAGTATTGTTTTGATTTTCCGTTAATGTTTATAGCAGTTTAATCTTAATCCGTTTTGTTCTTCTAATGTTTCAAATCCCAATCTTGTATTGTTTTGATCGATATTATCGCAAATTAATCTCGTAAGGCAACGATTTCTCCCCTCTTTTCATTCAAGGGTTTCTAATGTAAGATCAAAACATAACGAACGCAAATTTGCTCAATCAAAAACAAATTGAAGCGATAAAGTTTGAAATCTTTTTGAACCACTTGCCCTTCTTTTTAAATCCTTTAAAGGGCCGACCCGACCCACAAAAGGCCAATATAAGATGTTTTTGTAATTACTGCGATGTTTAAAACAAAAAATTTGAAAAGTGACCTATTGTCCTCCAAAGAGTCGTGTTTACAGCACCCGAATATCGTTCATAAATCTCAAGTTTCAAGCAGATGTTAAATTGGGCCCATAGTAAAAAAGGGGTGCAAAGTCACTAAGCCGTTTTGTTCTGTAAACCTCGTATCAATTTTTTTTTCTTTTCTTAGAAGACATTATTTCCCTTATCTGCCCCAACCCAAGATATTTGAGATATAGAAGTAAAAGTTATCATCAAACAAAACTGATTTCTGTAGTAAGGAAAAAAATAAGAGAATTTTTCATATTTTGATTGCCCCCTGACGACACAATAATTTCTTCGCACATTATAACATTTTATTACAGTATTGATGTCGGAACTAAACTTCGGGAACTTCGTAATCCTTCAACTCCCAGATGATTGACGCGACTTGTGACAGTTCAATCTTAATCCGTTTTGTTCTTCTGATGTTTCAAATCCCAATCTTGTATTGTTTTGACCGATATTATCGCAAATCTGCCAATTCGAGACCACTCACTCAAGCGTTCCGTAGTAAAGTCTCTTAAACGAGTTTGGAGAACGAAGCATCGACACATCGAGACTCGCTCATTTTTAGAGACTTTTGTACTAAAGAACAAAGTGATCTCAAATTGAAAGATGAATTGTGTGGTAAGATCTTATTGATATTCAAACTTCGAGTTCAAAGTCATCTTAGAAAGGAATCCAAATTAAATACCATCAAAGTCAGGCGAATTTGAAGCTCAGCATGTGCGATTAAAGAAGCATCTCAGACCTATGGAGAGGGCGGAGAAAGCTTTTATGAAGTCAGTAATACAGTCATACTTAGCCTGGCTGGAACTGAATGCCAGGTATATAAACGCAACCAAGTAAAGATCTAAAATGTAAGTAAAAAGATGTCCTGGAATCAATTCTTTGCCGCGGCACGACGTCACAAATGGGGAAAACAAAACACATACTAAAGATTAACTGTGTGTAATCAGTAAACAAAATCTTTTAGTGAGTTGAGTTACCATAGTGTTGGTTTTCACCTCGCAATAATTGCTATTGTTATTGGTTGAAAAGTATATCACATGACTTTCCGTGGCAAAGAATTGGCACCATCTCTATGAGTGTAAAGAGGGCGGGAAGGGCGGGAAGTGCAGTATCACAGTCATGCTGTTAGACTGACTGGAACTAATTACCACATATTGAAGCCACAGTCAAATAAACAAAAGTAACAAAAAATAAGCTACACATCAAGCTGAAGAATGAGTCAAAATGAGATGGACAGTTTTCTAAAGTTCAAATATGCAAGATGAACTCCTTATGCAAACATCAAAGTTTCACGACTTGTGTGTACCTAAGGAGGAGAAATTTTCACGCAATTTAATTTCCCCATTCAGCGAATATAAAAACACACAATTTCAGACTTGATGTGTTATTTACAAAAAATATTTTGCAAAAAAATACCAAAACAAACGTAATTGGATTCCGCTAAATTTATCCATGAATAAAACATCTTGAAGAGGGAAAATCTTCATCACTCTTTGTAAAATGTGATAGACGTCACTTTGAATAATGTTGGTTTCTCAATCAATAACCTCTTCATATGAGCTTAGAATTGGAGTATTGCTAAGTGTTTTCGAGATCTTTGCTACAGTTCCTTCTAACCAGAATTTGGTCCACAATTATAATCAAGTAAAATTTGAACGTCTACCCGTGTGGGTGGTTCCTTTATTAATACAGTATAGCAAAGAAGCAAAAGTAAACGAAAAGATAAATTTACCTTAAATATCTCTCTTCAAGCAAAACCTAATGAAACTTTAATGGCCTGTAAACAAAAAACCTTAAACTGGCCCATAGGATAATTTAACAAAAAAAATTGAAAAATTGTAACCGTCTAATTGGAAAAGCATACAAAATTGGTACGAAAATAAATGCTTATACAATTATTGGTTATGGAGGCCACGTCTTTAAGAGAGTAAGGTGTTCGTCTTCATGCTAGTTCTAAAACGTTAAAAAGAGAACTTAACAAAAAGAATACGATAAAGACCAACACGTTTTTTTAAGAACATCAAAATTTTGGTTGAGGCTCAGATTTTCTTAACGTTGATCCACATTTTCTCAAACTTCCCACCCAACTCCACCCTCAAATATATGCCTAAATGCTTCCCTTGATCTAAGCTTTCTTTAGGAAAATTCCCATGCTCAAATTGTGAGTACTTCATAGTTTTTGGAAAATATTTCCACCAAATCTTAGGCTTTACTATGTTCGAATAAGAAAAAAACGTGCAGATAGAATGATGGTGGCTGGGCATCATTATTTTGAATACTAGTATTTTTTAATAAAACAAGTTTGGTCAAACTCTAGTCAAAAGTTAACTAGTTACAGTAACTGATGGCAAATTTTGGCATTCTTTTCGAGTTTTAAGGTTCAAATCTACCAAGCCCTGATAGAAGGCTTTTCCTGAGCTAGCAGAAAAATAACGGCCTGAAGACAAGGTTTCAATAAGCTGCAACTTATTTTGAGTATAAAAATACTAAAAGAATAATTAGCGTACAGCCACCGCACCGGTTTCAATAATGCAAAAAGACACAAGAGGTTTGGAACCGACCACTAAATTCATTGAACAAAAACATAGAGAGCACTTTCCATGGACTGAAATGCAGAATGTATAAAACGAAAAAATTCTAAAAGTATTTATATGAATATTCAGACTATCCCCCAAAAAATATTTCAATACATTCAAATAAAATACTGAGATGACGAAATTCCAAAAACTTTCTTTTTTAAATAATTGAAAACGGTTCTTGTTTTGGAAAACTGAAATAATAGCAAAGGAACCTTTAAGATTAGGGCCCAATTAAAAGGGCATAATATATTCTGTTGGGAGTAAATAATGACCCGAATTTTTTTTATTATTGTATTTTTTTTTTAATCATAAAACCAAAAAAAAACAGTATTGAATCATTTCTTTTTTCATGCAGCTGTAAAAAATATGACCATCTTGGTAAAAAAATAACTAGTCAAAACATGGACTTATATTTATCTCCAAAGAAAGTCAAAACAGTTATCAAGCTTATTAAACAGGTATCAAGGGGAGATTGAAAAGGCTAAAGATAGGATTTTCTATTGACAGCCTACAGGACACGTCACCAGGTGATTCTAAGCCCAAGACTCTGTCAGAAACTATTTTTCAAGACTAACTTTCACTTACTTTTTACTGTAGTTGAATTTTTTTTAAAAGAAACGGCCTTAAATATAAGCGAAAAAGAACACAACCCCCCCCCCCACTATGATAATTGTTTATGGACGAAAAAAACCTACCTGACATTATTAGTGATCCAATATTCAATAAAATATTTACTGGTCGTGTATTGATATTTTCTTTGTTTAAAAAAAAAACCAAAACGTCAAATGTCAATTTGCTCACCTTATTGATCACGTTACCAACAATATTGGATCCCCCAATATCTTCTCTTGGAATTGGTCTATTTTTTGATCACGTGATAAAAAAGTGAGCAAAGCAAGACAATTTGCGTCACGCAAGTTCAAAATGTAAACCAAATACAAATACAAAAGATTTCCAGACCAGGGTTTTTATACTAAGTATGTTGATGCCACACAAAAGTGACCTCTCTTTTTCGATGCTTCTGTACAAAAGATTAGGTAATGAACGACTACAACTTCTTCGTTACAATTTCCTGCCCACATCAAAACAATGAAATGAAATTTGAAGGAAATTCTTGCAAAAATGAACCGTTTTGTTTTCAAACCCGGAGACACTTTATAGAGACACTTTTGAAAACGATTGGAAACTTTATTTAAAAAAATTTAAAGAAGAAAATTCGGCCGGAAATCCGGGGGTAGTATTTATAATCCTGGATACTTTGGAAATTCCTCAACACGGGGCGAAGGGTTTTTCTTCTGGTTCACATTCATGGTTTCATCAATAAAGACAACCGAACGACACGATGTACTAACAGTGGGTTATAAATAAATTAGAGGTAAAAATATTTTGGACCAAGGTAGAATTTTCTTGTTGCACCTTTAATCTTAAATTACTTACCATATAATAACTGGTTGGAGTCATTCATACGGGAGAAAAATGAACCCATATAAAAGTGATTCCGAAGCTGTAATAAAAAACGGACTTCCCCATCATATCCGTGAAACAAATTAAATCTATTTTCAACTTGTCCATAGCTTTGGCTACCATTATGAGACAACACCTTATTGCATTAAAAAAGATTAGGTCCTTAAAAGCTATTTCCAATCCATCAACCAGTTAAAAACCAGGCAGGCTCGCTTTACGGCTTTTCACCAAGACATTTCAGATCTAATCCTTTAGACACTATCAAATCGTCATACGTCAATCACAAATTGGCTTACCATATAATATTTTTCCTAAAAATCAAATTTTTATTTAACCCGTAAGATAATCTTAACAATTACAGCAGCACCATAAAACTTTCACTTTTCATCAAAACCAAAATGAAAAAAAATGGATTAGAACAATAAGATGATCTCATATCTTTGTTCTTATCATAACACATTTTCTTTTATTCGAAACAAAGTTATACATAAGACGCTAAAACCATTAAGATATTAATAACTTTTTTGAAATATGTGAATAGATATAAATAAATTGTAAGTCTAGAGTCCAGAGGAGGGAAGGAATAACAGTTAAATATTTTATAAAGAAGTCGTGCTATGAATAACAAACTAGAGGAAAAGGGAGAGTGAATTCATTATCTCGCCGACGGGCGATGAAAAGCCAAAGATCTAAATAACACTTCAGGGTCCTGTTACATTTAAAGGTCCTGTTATATTTAAAATTCGACATATTTCTACAAACATATTTCACGAACGAAAAAAAACACACCATGAAACAGAAGAAGTAAAAGGTGAAAATTGATCAGTTTTAAGTTTACTTCTGTTCTCGTTTATGTAAATTACAGTTACATCAGCTTGTTAAGACATTAACATTAAGAATTTTCGTCTTACAAGGAAAAGAACTAGAGAAACATCTCTTAGAAAAGGTGCCATTTTGATATTTTGATATTTTGATATTTTTGATATGACGGAGAGTGTTGACTTCCATATAAGGAACACGAACAAAAGTAACACTCTCCTCCGTCAAGACTTTTGAGAACTTTCTATAGCCGCCTCTGTAGACGACATGGCAAATTTAACTCCCGAAAAAATAAGTAGAATATAGCAAGTCTATGGCTTTCAAAGATTAAATCATAATTTATCTTCGTTCCTGGACAAATGATCATGTTAAGAGATCAGCCCAAATCAGTCAGCCCATAAAACAGCTATAATTTCTTCAACCGAAGTTTGAAGCATAATTTCTGATTATGTTTGTACAATGTGACCCTCTGTTCAAATACATCAAACTGCATTATATTAAAAAATAACAATGTATCCTTTACTTTCTAAAGTCAATTATGGGTCCATTACGAAATTTTGTTTCAAAATAAAAAAGAAGAAAATTTGAACTTTGTATCCGCGAGGCATTTTTCTTTCATATTATTTTAACGGTGCTATACGTCAACATTTTGAAAAACAATTTGAACTGGATGGCCAATCAATGAGTGCTCTTTTCTAAAACTTAAAGGCAATCGATTGGGTTAATATGCCAGATATCGAGTCAGCAGCCCGTCAGCAGTGAAAAACAAGAACGTTGATTGGTTCTTAAAATTAATTCGTTAAGCTGTTTTAGAAATGCGAGTTGCTGTTTTTTATTCAAAACACAGACCTTTTATTCCATTATTTTGTTATTCTATGTTAAGCCAAAGCATTCTTCGCCACGGAAAGTCATGTGATATACTTTCCAACCAATAACATTTAATCATTTCGAGGGGAAAACAAACATTATGGTTTAACTCACTAAAAGATTATGTTTACTGAAAACACATAATTAATCTTTAGTAAGTGTTCTGTTTTCCCCCAATTCCGACGTCACGCCGTGGCAAAGAATTGCAAATTTTCTGGGCTTCGCTTTTGTGATTACAAACTCGATTACAAAAAGAACACATTGTTGTGTTAACTATAAACAACTAGTAAACAATAAACTGATATAACGCGCGTTATTGTTCTATTTCGATTGCTTAAAAAAACTGCAAATGTTTTGCAACAATATCACATTTTTTTAATCGTAAATCTCGATCGATTGTCTTTAAGAAACAAGCACGCGCGGTCTTTGTCCAAGGAGGGTATGGAGCTGCCAAATTGAGCCCATTGAAATTTTCCGTAGTAAAGTCTCTTAAAAGAGTTTGGAGAACGAAGCATCGAGACAAAAATGAGTCTCTTTTATTCAAGCAATTTTTAGAGACTTTGGTACTAAAGAACAACATGGTCTCAATTTGGCAGATGAATTATTTGCAAGTGTACGCCATGAGAGGTAGATCCTTATTAGGCTACGTCATATCTCCTCCGTTCAGAGCGAAAACTCCTTCTTCGAGATATGCGCTGTGGTCTTAAAATGGGGGCATTATTAGCCAAGGATACGAAAGCCTATAGACTAAGAGGAGCCTAAAAGTCTGGAGCCGTCTGTTGTGTAGACTAGGTAGATCGTTATGATGAGCAGGGCTAGAAAGTTCTAAATAAATAGCATTTGACCAATATATATCTAACCTTTTGCAAACCAGAGCATTCAACATGGTGTTGTTGAATTTCGGTGACCTACGTGGCAATGAATGAAATTAACCCTTTGAAGGTCAAACAAACCTTTGAACGAACGATATTCAAAATTACACCTCTGTCTCAAATCAATATCTTGATTAAAAAAAAGAACCTCAAAAAATTATGTGATATCTTCAAAGACCCCTGTCATTTAATAAAGGGTGATTTCTTAGGCAAAAAATGCCATTTTACGGAAAAGTTTTTTCCAGGAAATGATAATGTGCAAAAACAAATGAACCAATCTCGAGAAAAAATAATAACGAAGGAAGGGACGGACGGACAAAGGTTAATTTTCTCCAGGTCGTCCAAAAAAAAGGATGTGATAGGAGGGGTGTAGTGCTATCACATCTTAAAACGTGCCCCTCCCCTTCTCGTCTTGAGGTTGATATTCAAAATATGAACAAACGACACATGCTAAAACATACCACAATCCATTTCGTCGGCCTGGCCAGCCTGAGAATGGTGAAGTTATGAAATATATGAGAAACTTTAACTGGTTTAAAAAAACCAAACCGTTTTAATCCTATCGATACGTTAAAACCCAAGGCCATCTACAAAATGGATTCTGCACACTCTATTTATATAACTTATCTGCAATATGAATCAAAAATGGGGAATTTCGTACGTATAAGAACGCTGTTCATCAACCTGGAACACAGCTACAGTCTCAGTTACTCATTCCAAAAAAAAGGCAAGATTATAAACTGATTAATCCAAGAAGCAAAGTAACAGACCATATTGTATCTAACACCTGGGCTGTTTTGCACGTGTAGACTGTCCGATAAAACCTTCCTTTGGCTGCGTCTGCGTCGTCTCCCTGCGAGTTGGTTTGTGTCGTTTGTTTATAGTACATTTTATAAATCTTTCTTGTCTAGTTGTCACTGATCTATATAGGGACGTAAACAAGGAGTATAGTCTAGTACCATTTCAGAACAACAACTGCTGTAAAAAAATACACGAATTTCATAATCTGTGATACGATGCCCGTCTGGTACCCGCATCTATCATTTGGATGAACAACATTTTAAAACTAGGCGACAGGCTAAGGAGATCATCAACATCAATAAAGAAATAAGAAATGCAACCCTAATCTCCAAGCAGATCCACCTACTCCACTGGGTTCCGTAACCCAGGAGACATATATTTCACTGCATCCCTTTGGAGCTACGCGTGGTGCTAGTGAAATACTGATCTGTTATTAGCTTACTGCAGCCCCTGCAATGGCGATAGCCTTTCTCCTCTATATCTGGATTCAAGCTTTTCCAAGTTAGCTTAACCTTGATCAACACGAAAATATAAGCGGTACCTGAGATCAATCACGAAGACAAACAACAAACGACAAATGGGTCTTTACAGTCTGCGTTTAAAAAAAAGCTTTCTAAAATTTGCTCAAAATTTCCATATTTATCCTAAATTTTCAAAAAAAGCTACGAGGGAGGGATTTTCAATTTTCGTGTTTTGCGACCCTACCAGGGATTCACAAAAGCCCAAAAAGGTACCCTCTCCCGGGGTTCTAGATAGAAGACATGAATATCTCCTTTGTTCTAGAACGAAAGTTTTCACAATTTTCCATTCTAGAACAAAGGAGATATTTATTCGCAGGTTAAATCTACCTTGCTACACGGACTAGCCTGTAGAAATGTGCGCTGTCTGGAGCATAGGCTGCAAAGACCCGTTCATCCTCGTGATTTATCGCGGATACTTAACGTCGCCTTTCCAAAGATAAATACATAATAAATAAAGAATAATAAAAGACATCAAAATCCGTTGTACAATTCAGTCATCATAATCTACCGAAATATTTGGCACGCTTTACAAAGAAAAAGACAAAACATGGAACGGTTATCATAAAAACATAGAGATTTAAAATACTTTTTTATAGTCGAAAAACATAAGCAAAGCAACGTGCATACCATAAAGCACAGTGGCACAGTTGTTAATCCACTGTGTCAAAAATCACATAGGGTTGTTATGAAAACCCTGATTAGCCGCAAAAGTAATAAATTCATTTTTGGAAAATAAATTACTGATAAAAACGACACTTACGGTGTATGATCCAATCAACGCCACTTTCCGATTATCCAATCAACGGGTTTGCGTCACTCCTGCTTCATCCAATCAGATAACAATACTGCTTGTCTTTTATCTAATCAACCACATTTAAGTGCTCGCCTACCCATACAATCAAACGGGTCACATCCCGCATCTGGCACATGAACCAGAATGACGATTTATGTGAACAGTAAATCGTTTTTAACCACACGGCCCTAAAAACGGTAAAAATAATTATGATGAGGTAGATAAAAATCTCAAAAAGACTTAACGACGGAGAGCTATTCATTTTAAAGATAAACAACCCTGATGTTCAGCTCTGAAAATCAGCAAAAGCCGAGTAACACTACCGGAGAATTTAGACTACGATTTTTTCCTTGGGAACCATATTGTAAACTACTTTTAGGCTGGAACCTTGAAAATTTGTTGCACTTCTATCCCTGAAATAGTACAAGTTGCGTATGGATTAGTTTTACTCTCCAACTTAGAGAGTCTTAAGAAAAAAAATTTACGACAAGAAGGAAAGTATTGAAAAGAAAGAAAAAAAGGCGGTAGAGATACGTCCCATGCAATACAAATAGAAAAATGAGATCTCAACTAAGTTGCAACAATTAGCCATTAAAAGATCGCATTTTAAGCTACCCAGCGAGTGCATCTTTTATGATCTTATGATCTTATGAGCTTTCCTTCTAAAGGATGATATCCAGCCTTTTAAGCTACCTAATTGCATTCCACTTTTTCCTGATACTTGGAAGGAGACCTGTCCTTACAACTGGCAAGAATATCAAAATGTTGGCGATATAAAATTAGCTATAGAGAGTATTGTTGTATCATAACACTCCATTCTGCAACTTTTTTTAACATCCTTGAAGTCACCCTGCTAATTCTTTATTTCTTGTTGAAATTCCATTACTTCACCCGGCAGGCGGCAATGAAGTGATTTATGAGAAAGTGCATCGATGAAATTAAAAGATTTAGGAAATTTCAGCATGTTAAAGGAACTGTATTTTTAACAATCATTAGCGATTAGCTGAATAAGCAAAATGTAAATAAAAGAATAGAGGAAAATGTGGAGCAGGGCCATGTTCGTTTTTCCCTTTATGTGGATTCATTTCATTTAAATTACGTCGGCTTCATTATATCCCTGTACAATATTCTTTTAACTCTTTCAATACCACATAAGAAAAGATCGGTCCTATCCTGAACAGAAATCTTCTCAATCTGACAGCCTTCAATATAAAACTTGCTTTGCTTTGAAACGGCGTTTTCTTCAAAGTTGATGTACTTTGCCTTTTGAATAAAGCAACAATGACTGTTTTAGGTCTTTCCTTTATGGACAAAACATCTTGCAAATTTTCTCACGTGTCAATAACTGTATAAGGAAAAAAAGATTCGCGGAATTTCATTTTGTGAATGATGCAATACTGTTAACACCCCCAAACCGCGAAATTATATTCCGTGAAAATATAAATATATAAAAAGTGCTTTCCTTACAGCATATATCGTACTGTTAATTATTACTTTGTCAAATTTTAAGATCAAAATAAACTTTAATCAATTGGAACACAAAATTTTAATATCAAAAATATTACTTTTGAGAGATTCCACTTTTTCCGGAAACCTGCTGAATTCTTCATAAGCGATAAGGAAAGTCGCGTTAGGGGTCTGTATTTAATTATAATTGAGCGCGAGAAAAAACACGACTGTCATCATCTATAAATGTTACACATATATATGCTCAAGCTTTGACACAAACAAAAATGTGTAAAATATTTGTAAATTTGAAGAGACACCAAATAAAATATTATTTCCACTCTAATTTATTTATCATTTTTAGAATCTAGTTTTATTTTGCAGGCAAATAAATAAATATTGAAATTGAATCTGATCTTCAGGTTGTAGACTTTTACAAATGTGCTCCTTCAAGGTTGATGTAAATAATGTCAGTTATTGCTACCATATTCCAACAGACCATAGAGGCTGCATATAGGCGTCAGAGAAATTTAGTAGTAAAAATGAATCGACAAGCAAAAAAGAACTTTCTTGCTGGCAGTCTACCGGGTTCAAAGTCTTTTTGGAAAAAAGTCAAAACATACTTTAACACCAAAAATTCCGCCAGTTGTGAAAGAATTTTGCTTGTCGATGATGGTGAGATAATCTCAGATGATGACAAACTTGCACATGTTTTCAATAATTTCTTTGATGGAATTACAGAAAACCTAAATATTCCTAGTATACCATCGCTTAATGTTTCGGATTCCCTTGACGACATCTCGACTTGTATTGCTAAATACGCATCCCATCCTTCACTTCTTAGAATTATGTCTCTTACTAAAGGGACTGCAGTTTTTGAGCTTGAAGCAATAGATGTAGAGATGACTGTCAAGGAAACCGATGCATTAAACCCTAGGAAGTCTGTAAGTGGTCCAATTCCTGTTAGATCTCTAAGCTCTCCAATGTGCTGATGTTTTAGCTAGGTGTTTCAATCACCATGTGGTAGACTTCTCTGAACTTCCTAATGAGCTAAAACTTGCTGATATCATTCCAGTTCATAAAAAGGACTGTACCTACGATAAAACTAACTGCTTCCGGTCTTGTCAAAAGTGTTTGAAAAGCTGATTGTCAAACAATTTAATCCTTTTATAGAGAGATGGTTTTCTAAACATCTCTGTGGTTTCCGAAAAGGGCACAGCACACAACATGCCCTTCTAAATATGTTACGGAAATGGCAAAAGCATTCAGACAATTCTGACAGGATTGGAGCAGTACTGATGGATCTATCTAAAGCATTCGATTGTCTTCCTCACGATCTCCTGATTGCCAAACTGGCAGCTTATGGGGTAGGACATCGATCTCTTCGACTCTTCTATAGCTATTTGAAGAGTCGACATCATCGGGTACGCATCGGATCAAGTTTTAGTGAATTTTTGGAATTTCATACAGGTGTACTACATACAAGGCTCAGTATTAGGTCCAATTATTTTCAATGTTTTTATAAACGATTTATTACTTTCAATAACGGAATCTGATGTCTGTAACTTTGCAGATGACAATACTTTAAATGTTTGCTTGCCCACCATTGAAGCTGTCATTGAACGCTTAAAACTAGATCTAACAATCATGATCAGACAGTTTAATGAAAATGGCATGGTGGCAAACCCATTCAAGTTTCAGTTATTATTTCCCGGTATTTATTACGAAATCTCCTTAACACTTGACTCTTGTACAGTTGTTGTAAAGACCAAGTAAAGCTTCTAGGCATCATTATTGACAAAGACCTTTGCTTCTATGCTCATATCCAGAATATTTGCAAAACTGTTCAGGCTAAAACCAGAGCGTTAAAGGAGAATTCGTTTTTTTTCTCACTCAAGATCAGGCTGACACAATATATCACACTTGCATCATGTCAAACCTCAATTACTGTCCTTTGATGTGGATGTTCTCAAGAAAAGAATCTCATAATCTCATCGACACAGTCCATCGCAGGGTCTTGCAAGCAAGACTAAATGTCTTCTCTGGAGATCTCCCTGAACTCTTAGAGAAAACAGTCGATATCCATCCACACTAAAAATCTACGATTGATGGTAATTGAAGTATTAAAAGAAAACTAGATTTTTATCCAACGTTAAATAAAGAATAAATAAAAAATTAACAAAAATTGTATAACGTTTTTGAAGAGCTTTCGAATGGTGTAAATGGTTTTTCATGTTGATAAGTTTTAATTTTCAGATTTCTAGGGGTTAAGGGATTGAAAATGACCTAAATTTAGCACCTTTAAGCTGTTATAACTTGTTTTATTATTATTTTAAGATGTATTTATTCACTTTTGCCTGTGATGTCATCCATCGTTAAAATATTCTTGGACGCGTCTGGTAAAGATTTTTTCAGACGCTGAGTAATTTTTTTGAGATCACTAGGTAGGTTTATAAGTATCAGAAAAAATTGGTTTGAGTTTGGTTTTGGATGTCGTTTTTTGCCTGTCTATGTCTTCACTCAAAGCCTAGTCTGTACTATATACACTTAAAGTCTAGCTTACACTCCACCATAAAGGCTAATTATTAGAAAGTTAATTATCTCATTTATAACCTGGTTGGGAATTTTTAAACCTAATTTAAAAAGTTGTATACCTATTAAACTATCCAGTCATTAAGAAATAATTATCCCCAACCAGGTCATTAATGAGATCATTAACTTTCTAATAATTAGCCTTTATGGTGTCAGAGTGCAAGCTAGACTGTATATAGTACAGACTAGGCTATGAGTATAAAAGAAGGAGAAATCAGTTGAATTCCTTCTTCATAGAGTGAGGACATTGGCAAATAAAATTGGCAAATCTTATTTTTTATGAAGTTGACATGACTTGATGAGAAAATTGATTGCACTTTATACACTGCCAATTTTTATAACGAAGGAGAGAATCACCAATTGAATTTGATTGCTACTCAGCTGCAGTGTTGAATTTATTTTTGTTATGTTCGTGTGATTATATATCTTTCCTAATTGGCTTGATTAAAGAAACCGACTAAATTCAAAGACCAAATAAAAAGAGTCTCAAGCAAAACGCAGGAAAAATTAGCTCTCTGCTCAATTCAAGTTAAGCATTTTATTAAGCATTGTCTTCACAATTCGGAGAATAACTTTTATCACCTTTTTCTAAAGAAAGCGTCATCTCTATTGTTTTGAATAACCAATTATATGAGCATCTTATAAAAACTTATACACAACTGCCCTGCTCTGCGTGGGGGTACTGACCTTATGGTCTGACGGGGTGTGCTGTTGGCCTTATGTGGGATAAAAGTACCCCCCCCCTAAGTATCTCCTCCCCCTGGGCTCCCTGAGTGCTGTAGCATTTTCACAGTAACATTTATATTGGCTGTTTATTGTTAAAAACAGTCCCAACTTTACTTTTCTTCACCTGTGATGTTGCAGGAGGCTACTTTTAGGTTCCGATAATCAATTTTCTGGATTAGAAAAACCATGAGTATAGTTTTGAATTTAGACAGAAAAAAACCATTTAAAAGAATTTAATGTCATTGACTTTTTCACTCATCAACTGCTCTCTTGATTTGTTTTGAGCTTTAAAAACTAAAGAAAATGTCAACAGGTAAGGCACCTTTCAGAAACTTCTTTCAAAATTTATGTTAACCAATTTAGACAGTTAGTTGAGGTCATCATGAACCTGCAAACATTTTCACAACAATGTTGTTTTAGATACCTTACTGCCCTCTAAAACATTTACTGAGTATAGTGAAATTAATAACCAGACACGTTCGGAAATATTGTTACGATTGATATCCCTAAAAAGTGTAATTAAAAAGTTTTTCTCAAAAGTTATGGGCATATTTATACCATTCAACACGTTTTTTTTGTTCATTAATTATTTGGTTTAAAGTTATTTTGTAAGTTTTCAAATGGTATATAACACACATCCATTAATCTCCAATTAGCCATTAGTTTTATTTATGACATCAGGTATTTAAATATTACCGAATGTGTCTGGTTAATAATCCTCACAAACTCTATTATTGTAAGGGTATTTTACAATGCTTTACTTAAATAAAAAATATTTTTATTTTGCAGATCTGCCTGTAGAACAAAAAATTGTCATTGCCTATGTAAGTTATAAAATTATTAAAAAAAAACGAATTGCTTTTTTTGTTTATAGCTTGGCAACAACCCTTTGTAAATTTGTGCAAGCATTATGGAGCTGGAGATTGGACAAAATGTTCCAAAGAAGGCGAAGTATCAAAAATTATGGTAAAATTGATAAAAATATACCACTAAATGCTTTCTGTAATTTTAATATTGTTTTGAATATGATTTGACTTTTTATATGATAAAAAAAAAAAAACATAAATTCTTGTTTCCACTCTTTAACTTAATCTTATTGTCAACTTGAAAAATATAAGCAATCTGATTGGCTAAGAGAGAAGCCATAAATCCGATATTTCATATTTTTACACGTAAAAATACGA
>JAUJPO010042910.1:0-20443 GCA_032270745.1 Tiaropsis multicirrata
CCTTTTAGGCTTTTTTGGCATTCAAAACCCATGAATATATAATTTGACGGAATTTGGACGGATGTTATTTAACTATGCTGTATTTATTCTTATTCTTTTGCGGCAATGCGGTCCATGGCTTCTAAGAAACAATAGATGTTGAGCGTCCATTTAAATTCACAAGTCCGTGGTCTGATTTGAAGGGAAAAGAAAATGAAAAAGGTTAAGAGCCTTTATACAAAGTATATAAACATAAGGCTTCGAGGTCAAAAAATTAAGAACATGTTAAGAACATTTGGAGGCTTTGAAGAATAAAGAGTATCGAAATACATATTTTTCTTTTTATAAGCATAACACTTGTAAGCATACTGAGACCCAGATCTAACCCTTTGAAACAATAGATGATAAGCATATTGACGAGCCTGAATTGATATGCTCATAAAAAACAAACATGTAAGAATATTTTTTCATGTTGATTAAGTACACACGAATTAAAAGACTTAATTAAGAACATTTTAAGAACATTTTAAGGCTAAGAAACCCTCGAAGAAACCAAGAAAAGCTAAGAAGGCTTTTTCAAAATTTAATTTTCTTATAAAAAACGTGTATTAGTCTTATAAATATTGCAAAGTCATTCTAAGGCTTAAACTTATTTTCCCATCTAGAATTATCTGTGTCTTGATAACTTGATAGCAGACACACAACGTTATTCGTACGTCAAGACGATGTCCCATTCTGGGAAGTCTTCATTTGGTCACCTCCTTTGATCTGATAAAAAACATGTGGTACATATAGTCTTATAAATATTGCAAAGTCATTCTCAGGCTTATACAATTTTTTTCTTCTTAGAATTATCTGTCTTATGATACCCTATCATTTCTTTTCTTCATATACAGAGCACATGGCAGACGTACTTAAGATGAGATCGAACACAAATGTGGAGTATAATGTTCTTAGGACCAAAAAATTTTTATTGACGGTGGGAGTGCAAGGGATTTAGATTTTCTGCAAAGTAACAACACGCACTAAAGCGGATTACCTTTTAAGGGAATCTTTGTGTAAAGCGTTGCAACATGCAGAATATTGCCTATTTTAGAGCATAACTCGGTTTTTTAACTCGAGAAAAATAACTTGAGATTTCCGGGCCTCGCAAATCCGCACTTTTATTTGATTAAAATAAGAAATTCGTAAGTAACTCGATTAGGTTTGGGTAAACGAGACACGAGACCTACTTTCACTTTAAAAAACTTTGTTTGGGTGAAAGAACATTATCAACGTTCTAGGTGTTCGTGTTCGGTGAGTAAGTTTTATATGCCCTTTTTTTTATTTAGGCCTTTAGGAATTATTTAAAGTGTTGTTTTTTTATGTGTTTTAAATTCCCCAACCTTGGATTTAATACGTTGTGCGCGTAGATAGCAGTAGGAGTAAAGTGGTCTGGCTTAATTTTTCTGTGAGTGTAAAGCAACAACAAAAGTGCCCTTTGACTTGTAATTTCTAGCACCCTCCTACAAGCAACACCACCATGGCAATTCAATAATCAGGGTCGAATGAAATTTCATCATATTAAGGCTATTACCTATTATTATTGTTGTTATACGTGTTGTTATTCAAAAAAGTCAAACATAAACAAACAAACAAACCTTATCATACCGTAAATATGGCCCTATCTGTCTCCGTCACCCTGGTCCTAACTCTGTCGCCCCTATTTTTGAAAGGTTGTTCTTTTTTTGGTGAGCGTCTGTTTTGGCATCCCATGTTTGACTGGAGGTTCCCAAGTAACCCCTTCTTATGGTAATATAGTGTGTACTGTCAACTTACACAGCATGCACACTCTGGTCACAACTTGCACATAACAAACAGATCCATTTGGTCTTCTTTTATTAACATTGTTTTTAAAAAAATTAAAAAAACACTGCCAGTGTTTACACGAAGGAGAGAACTCCCAATTGAAATTTATTGCTACTTGTGGCTGCCCTGTTGAATCTGTTTATTATTGTCACATGGTTATTCCGCCCGTGAGGGAAATCGGCCACCCAAATTCATAAACCAATCAAAAGAGAGTTTAAAGCGGAATACGCAGGAAGAATGAGCTCCCCCACAGAGTTATGAATAAAGTTTTCAATTTGGAGTTGTCCTTATACCGTACCTTAATGGGATTAATTTTTGCAGGGATTTATTTTCGCAAATTGGAAAATTAAAGATTTCGCAAGGATTTATTTTCGCGAATTTGCCTGTTTTTAACCTAATTTCTTTCATTTTCCTAGGGGTTTTTGGCAAAAAGCATGAAATAAAGATTTCGCGAGGATTTAATTTTGCGAAAATGGCCAAAATTTGCGAAAATCGCGAAAATTAATCCTCGCGAAAATTAATCCCCTTAAGATAATAAGTTTTGTAATATCTGAAATTTTTAGAAATATTTTCTTTTGTCTTTTTCCAGAAATCTATAAAGTTATATATACATTGACTTAAGAATTGGTTTTTAAAGACTTTTTTGTCCTAAAGGTTTTGGAAATAAGTATGGAAATTTTTGAATCTCTGAAATTTGCGAAAAATCTTTCGGTATTTAAAAACTCCGTACGCCTTGGATTTTTCAAAAGTTCGATTAACCAAATTAATCAAACTTTTAATGGGAAATAATGCAAACCTGAGATAACAGCTTCTTTGGTTGTAACACATTGTGAAGATGTTTTGTTTTTAGTTTTCAAGACTAAATTCAAATGTTTTTTTTTGTTTTATTATTTTAATACTTATAGTCATAAAAGTTATGGAACATATACTAGGTTTTCACATTTTTAAATGAATTATATACTATATAATTATATGTGATATTTGGTCAATGTCCCAGATTTTTCTTAATAGCCCAGAATAGCCAGAGATTTCCTTGTTTTTTAACGATTTAACCTCCACTCTAATAATTGACAAATTTAAAAATAATGTGTACTGTTAGTTCAGACATGGCCATGGCCTTATTTTACTACAGTGTGCTCTGTCATCATTATTTTACTGTAATCTTTTCAGGCCTTTTCATTCTTTCCAAATATTCCAGTTTTGAAGACATGAGGCTGAATATACATATTTTTTATTTTATTTTCATAATTTTTTTTAATTAGTTTTTTTTTAATTTTTTTAATTTTTATGTGAAAAAAGGTGGCAGTTAGTGGAAGCTATGACTAGTTTAAAAGATTATTGTTGACTTTACGCCGCTCTAAGAGGGTGATCGGCTTTCGGTAATAAATTCTTTCAAAGCAAGTAAGGGATTGTGCTTCATGTGAGCATGTCTATTTTTCTTATAAGCATCGTCTTTATAAGAAACCAATCAATAACTTTTGATTCAAAGGAATTTGGCTTTCGGTTATTAGTTCTTTCAAAGCAAACAAGGGATTGTGCTTAATATGAGCACATCTGTTTTTCTTATAAGCATCATTTTTGTAACCAAATTTCAAATTGGTTTCCTTCAATCTTCAATTGACACCATCCATAGCCATTATTATATTATCAAAGCGTTGTAATCAACGAATAAATGTTGTGCGGGACATTCATAGCGTCAGCTAATTGCTAGTTAGTTAGTTAGTGCGTTCATTCTTTACCAGCTTTTCGTTCGTTCTTTTCAATTATTTTGATTTTTTGCACACAGGTACATTACTATAAACCCTCGAATTTGTGATGGAGCCCGATTTTCGAAAAAAAAAATTTCGGTCGCTTTGGTCGGAAATGTCCCGAAAAAAGCTTTTTTTAAGATTTTCTCGAGATTTTATCATTAGTTTTTTTCTGGTTTTCTGCACATAGATGCGTGTTAATAGTGCCAAAAATGTGTTGGGCACTGGCTGTGTCTCAGTTCGTGGCAATTCCATTGAGTTTTTATATAAGAACATACTTTATATATAAGAGCACAAAATCCTATATTTCTAGGGGGTCCCCTCTCATAAAATCATTGATAGATTTAAAAGAAGATTATATATTACGATTAGGAAACCTTTGATTAATCATCCGTCAAAATTTGAAAACCCCCTCCCTTTTAGACGATAAAACATATTTAATGAAGAAATTTTCAAGGAAAATGTGCTGAAACTCTCAAAATTTGCAAATTGTTCGCCCAAAAATACATCGTTATGAAATCATAGAACTATTGTAATCTTACCGAATTTGAAGTCAGCCCTGCGGCTGTTGGCTCAGCCACGGCTGCCGAAAAACGCTCGTTCGGCCGTTAATCTCAGGCCGTTTGCGGGTTGAGGAGTCGCGGTACGAACTTGAAATTTTAATAGGATCTTCCCATCCGTGACGTCTGCTCGCGGCCAAAAAGTTTTGGCCTGAAAATTTCTAGAAATCCCAGCGGGGGGTTTTAATTTTCGGCCAAACGGCCGTTTTTCCGCGAAAATTCCAAGGAGGGGGGTCGAGTTATATTATTTTTGACGCTTGTTCGAAGTAAAGCCACCTTGTGGGCACGCCTGTTTCAAAACTTGCGCGGGTGGAATCTTTAGATTTCCCCGCGCATTTCAAAATGTAAACAAACACTGCAATGACATCATTTTTTTATCAGAGCTTTTCACCCTACCTATCCCTCTACTTTGGTGGGAAAACAGTCATAAAACAAGCTAAAGTATAATAACTTTTGTTTCTTTTCACAACCAAAGCCCTATGCCATGATAACATGTAAAAAAAACTAGAAAAATCTCATTTTTTTCGTCAAAAATTAAAGATTTCCTGCCAAGTTATGAAACTGAGATTTGAGTCAATTTTCATCAACTTTAGAGGAAGATTTACGAAACAAACGAATTTTTTGCGGAAACAGACCAATTGTTTATGAAAGAAGAACCTTTTGACTTCAAGATACAAAAGGAATTGAAATTGTATCATTTTTTTCCATTGAGATATCAGCCAAAGACGAGAGCGACTATTTCAGATGTACTGCTTGTTTTTCGTGGAGGGAAATCACGTTCTCAAAGCGTGATTTTAAGCGATGTAATCCAAATACGTCATTCAATTACCGATCCCACACATACCAAGATAATTTAAGTGGGGAAATCTTGGATGAAAACAATGGGAAGTACAACCAAGGTCCTAGCCTGTCAATTTATTGTGAAAAACCTTCGAACTTTTATAAATCTCAGTCTTTTTTGGCGCGAGTTTGACGTAAGTTTTTTATTGATTTTTCTTTTGTTATAAGCACTTTTTTTTAAAGCTGTCTGAAAAGAATCAAGAGGATTAAAATTAAGGCCTTATACTTTTTCTTTCTCTAGGAATACCATCCTGAAATGTCGCTTGATATCCACCGATCCCGGTTACAAAAGCTGTGTTTTGTCTGTGGTGAACCTTTCAGCGACAGGAAAGCGAATGTAGCTAATTATATAGAGGACATTGCGGACATATTCTTTCTCAGGGATGATTTTTTTAATGAGAACTGCCCACCCTTTCTTTGTTTCCCTTGTCAAGTTAAAATTGGTAATTTGAAACGACCAAGTTCAACGGCCAAAATTACCTTACCCGATTGGGCACCTCACAAAGAACAGAATTGTTTTGTTTGTAATGTTGCCATGTCCCCTGTAACAAAGAAAGTTGGACGAACACCGAAAAAGCCCAAGGGGAAAAAAGGTCGTCGCTCCTTGGACTTCACTCCTACTTGGTCGAGAGGAGATATCACAAGCATTATGGAAGAGGTTACTGACACAGAAAGTTTTGTTCTGGAGAGAGAATCGAGTTTAGCTGTAGAAGAGCGCGTCGGGGAATTTTTCTTATGTTCTATCTGCAAGCATATAATGGAGACACCCATATCCAACTCTAAATGTCGGCATACGTTTTGTAAATTTTGTATTTTCCCCAGACTGATTGGGCTTACAATTGAGGACTCTCGATGTCCGTGTTGCGATGCGACATTGGGGCCTGGAGAAGTACACGTTTCTAAAGCTCTCATCCATGCCTTCAAAGTTACCAAGATAAATTGTTTAAAATGTCATAACCCCCAACCCATCTCTAACCTACTGTCCCATGAAGAACAATGCACCACTATCACCAAAATATCAGACGTATTCACCCTCACCCAATTCCCTAAAAATGTGGAAAACGCAGCTCTACACATCATTAAAAATAAGATGTCGAGTGAAAATATTATCAAGTTTGCAACTGGCGGACCAAGGGTAAGAAATTTGTCAATATATTTGATAACGAGAGTTCTAGCAGGTTCTAGGTAATATCTAGTCCATGAATAAAACTATCAAATATAATTTTGTCAAATTAATAAAATATTTATAAAAAAGTTATCCAGCCTTTTGTTCTTTAATTTAGCCTGTTACGTTCACAAAAATTACCACGAGCTACGTTCCATCAGAAAAAGCGCATAGGAGGACTGTTGCTAAACGTAATCAGGAGGTTAAAAACGCCATGAGCCTCGTTGCTGGTCCAGGCAAAAGCTCGATCAAGCTTCAGACAACCAAATTGATCAAAGATTCGTTTGATGATGACGAGTTGACCAAAATGCTACACAGTGCTGGTATAAAGCCTGTGATTGAAGCTGAAAAGATGGTAGCACTGAAACTGCAGCTACATGCGTCCTGGAACGAGTTACGAACAGTAGCAGGGTTAGAAATTTTTTGCAAACAACAAAATTTTAGCTTTAGTTTTTGTTCAAGAAGTATCTTTCCAATTTCTCAATATATACAGCGCCATGAATAAGTTCCAACAAGTATCAACATGATTTGTGATTGGTGTTTCATAATTTTCTTCATCAGGTGGTTAAGAAGTTTCAATCTCAAACCAGAAAGCGAGGCCAAACAAAGAGCATTGATTAAACGTGTTGAACAAGCAGTTATAAAGTCGATAATGGCGCCTTTCACTTTCTATTCAGAGAAAGAGCCTGGAAAATACATTCTTGGAACGGCACCATGGGCGTACATTGAGAATTTCAAGGAACAAATTCTTTGTCGCGTAGATACTTTGTAAGTTCACTGACCATACCTAAAAAGAAAAAGAAAGGGTTGAATCTAACATTTTCTGTAATTTTCCATAGCACTTAAACTTTGAACCCCAGGCTTATACTAACTTGAACTTTGAATTACTTTTACTATCTTTATTTTTAGATCAGAAAAACTTGTAGACCATACCATTCTGATGAAAAATGAAATTCATCTCAAAATAGGCGGTGATCATGGCGGTGGATCTTTTAAATTTGCTTATCAAGTTGCCAATGTGGAAAAGCCGAACAGCCTCAGCAACACAACTGTTTTCAATCTGTTTGAAGCTAAAGATAGTCGCAGTAATTTGGACTTGGCTGCAATGAGATTTTCAAGAGATGTGGTAGATTTACAAAGACAAGAAATTTTGTAAGAATCTTCTCAATTAACAATCTCAAACTATAATTATACATTTCAGTATATGTAAGGTTCATGACCTCTATGCTACAGCACTTTTTTATTGATTGTGAGATTTTTCAAAAATCAATTCTCATATGGATACTTTTAATGGCCATTTAAAATTGAAGAATTTTATTTTTATTCTCTAGGGGAAGAAGCATTCGAGTATTCTTATGTGGCGATTACGAATATTTATGCAAGATTTATGGCATTACTGGTGCAAGCGGTAAATCATACATTCAAAATCTTAATTGACCAAAGTTTTATAACGTTTCAAGTTAAATACCACTAATATAATCAGTTACCTTAATCAGGTGACTTCCTTTTTTGCAGGTCGACACCCATGCCTCTTTTGTGTTGCAACCAAAACAGAAATACAACTTCCACCATTTGAAAGATCTTGTGAACCAAGGACATTGGAACAGATGAAGCAGGACTTAGCACGATTTAGAGAAAGTGGAAGTGACCTGAAAAATGCAAAAAAATTCAACAATGTTATTGAGGATCCTCTCTTTGCCATTCCAATTGATCAGGTATAGTAAAATTCAGCTGGGAGAACTGTCTACTCCTGTTGTATGAAGGAAAGCATTTAGTAGGAAACAAAAATATTATAAAAACAGTAACCATGCATTATACAAAATGCATGGATAAAAAGCCATTCCAAATCATAGAGGGTCAGTCTGTCAAAAATAATTGTGTTGATGGGCGCATGAGTCAAACAAATAACTACTTATTTACAGGTTGCAATCCCTGGGCTGCATATATCCCTTGGAACTTACCTCAAATTCTTTAAGATGCTGGAGGATGAGTGTTGTCTCTTAGATGTTGAAATATCCCATTGCCTTGGTGGTTCAAATGAGAAACTGAAAAATGAAAGTTTGTCAAAGATCAGAGGTTACATCAACAAGAAAAGAAAACTTGAAGTAAACATATCAGAACAAGAACAAACACTGGACTTGATCCAAAATGCTATTCGACGAGAATTGTTTGCTGACCCATTGAGTGAAGAAAAAATCAAAGCCATATTCAGTCCACGTCTGGAATATTTTAAAAACAAAAAAGAAGAGAAGGTAGGACATAATCTATCAATTTTATCATAACTTATAACTGCTTACGGAAGTTTCGTGCTTGGAGGAGTATATAAATTTCACCAAAATACAATGACTAGTACTATATACCTAATAGTAGAAATTTTAAGTCTTATGTCCCATGTGTATGATAGTTTCACTTATTTATTCAGGAGAAAGAGCTGGAGGAGCTTCAGAACAGTATGGGGGAAGTGACCAAGCGTTCAAAAAGTTCATTGCTTGAAGAGTTGGATCAAGTTATCAAGAGTCTACATGTGTGTCGTCAGAGCTATCATGGGAAATCATTCGTAGGAAATCACGTTCATACAATGTTAAAGGTTAGTGTCCAGATTTTTTTACACTTTAGAGCAAATCTAGTGTCAAATAAGCATTGAAATATTCTCTGTACCTCAATCAGTGATTGTCTTTTTAATTTTTCCTTCAGACTGAATCCATCATCAAATTGTGCAACCGAATTCCAAAGTATGTGTACGATATGGGATTTGTTCAGGATGAAATGCACCGCAAAGCTATTTTGATTGCCTTGAAGTTTAAGCATTTGTTTTCACTTTATTCTGTTTGTCACCTGAGAATGAATGGAAAAACAGTTTATGAAGATGATAAAGATATTGATAGTCTGGGTAAGTTGAAACAAACAAATGACAAGTTTGTTTATTCTGATTTTATACTTTTCATACTCAGAGTGAAAAATTGTTATAATTCAGCTACAGAGCACCACTACCTTAAATCTATTTAAAGCTGTTTAATAATTCAATTTTAGCGGAATCTATCAAGAAACTCATGAGTTACGTTCGGCAAGAATTTCCTACATGTTCTATCACCCCCAAACTCCATATGCTTGAAGACCACATGATTCCATTTATCAAACGCTGGAGAACTGGAGCAGGAATTTATGGTGAGCAAGGCATTGAAAGTTTGCATAATGAATTCAACAAACTTGACCCACGGTTTGCATCATTAAAGCCAGCTGAGTATAAACTCAAACAAATCTTGGGAAATCACGTGACTGGGAGAAATGAAATTTTCCAAAAGCTTGCCATCTACCCAAAAAAGCGAAAAAATGAGGATGAATCAGAAGAATAAGTTTTTTTTATTATTTGAAAAGATTTCATTACATATTTTAATTTTAAAAGTCACATTTTTATTAATCAATTTTCTTTCTTAATTTTATTTATTTCAAGTAGTGCCTTAGAAATCCACACAAATCTCTGTGAGATCCCATGTATTTTCTTACCGTATTTATTATAAATTTTGCAAAAAAGTTTGCAATTAGATTCGAAATTGTCTGCAAGGGCACCATTCGCATCGTTCGACCGACTCACTTTTTATCTGAAAAATCCGATTGTTTTTAGTCAGAAGTTTGGGAAATCTGTCGGATTTTAGGTGATATTTTTCGAAGATAATTTTTCCAGATTTATTGAGCGTTTTTAAAACAATTCCTACTCGCAACTTTTCAAAGATTATTTTGCATTTAACTTTAAGAGCGCTGCATAACTGATTTTGACGCTTCGGATGTAACAACAAACATACTGCAGACCACGCGCTAGATGATTCTTGCCGCCTATGTCCGGAGTGTATTTTTCCGACCATTTTTATTGCAGACCGACCGACCGACCCATATTTTAGAGCCAAAAATGACGCGAACACAAGTTATTTGTGATCTTGGCCTTATTACCTTTCTAACTTATTACATTTCAAAGAAAACCTTTTCCATTTTGCTTCTCATACTAATAAATGCCTTTTACATTTTACCTATCAAAAGTAAGGCTATCATGCAGAAATGGCTGTACCGGTAAAACTTTACTTACAGCATTATTCCGTGAAGTCACTCATGTTCCATATATCATAAATTCATGCAAAAAAATGATACAATTTTGATTTTTTCTTTGCCAGATTCTTCAGAGCATCCCCTCTCCATATATATATAACATTCCATCCAGAAAATTCGTTTGATGAAGATATTTTACTTTGAAAATAGGCTCCAAAGGCTCAAATTTCCACCCTTCAATGTATCCTCTGTTAGAATTCAAAATTCTTCAGTTTGGCTAAGGCTTTCCAAATTCTGTTTTCAGCTTCTTACTCCAGAGAGGCAATGTTTTGAAAAGAAAGCTTCGCCGGGCACGAGACACTTACAAAAAGGTTCTAAATCATTGCTCAAAACTACGCTTTTTTCAACAAAGAGGATTACATCAAACCCGTGGGCGGCCGCCATTATGGATTTCGAAAATAAACAAACCGCCTGTTTTTAAACGCCGCTTACGAAACAGGCGTGCGGAAGTTATTAACAAAAAAAGAGAAGGTGTCAAAAAGGGTTATGACATACCTTAATGTAACAACCCCTTTTAATATTTAGTTTTCATGATTTCTCATTTTTGTTTAGTCTTAGTGCGTTTACATTTTTCCCGTTTACTATTTGTCGAAATACCGTTAAAAATCCCCTGACACCTAGGCTGCTTTCATTCTCTAACGAAACGTGTTTCTTATAGAGCATACGTCCAACGGTTTTAGTATGGGTCTGCAAATCAGACTACCTGGCACCTCGTTATCTCTGATATGCTGCCCCGCCCTCCATCTTTGATTGGTAAATCTACAGAATCACTTTAATTGTAAATATTTTTAGTTTACAAACATTTCAAAATTAAAAAAGCTGTATTCGAAATTTTCGAATAAACAATCAAAAATTATTTTCGAATATAATTTCACAGTCCAGTGGCCACACACAATATGCACAACACAATAATGCTAAAGCCTGTAGCGTGCTCCAAGCCGATTTTCTTTTTACATTACAAATGTAATATTACAATTTTTCAAATATTTATTTCAAATTTTGATGTCAGAAATAAAATTTTAAGTTTTGAGCTTGATTTAAAAATGGTACTGAGTGATGTTCTACGAAAAGTAATAACTTTTTTTGTGGCAGTTTGAATTATTTGATGTTGTGCCATATTTGAATAAACAGCGTTTACATCGTTGCGTTTGTTTATCGTTTGTTTAGTTTAGTAAATATTTTTAGCTCGGTTTATTAATACCTATGGAAAAATTCGAAACATGAGTACCGTTGGATTATTATTGTAATTTTTTGCTCTCCATCGCCACGCGTTATGATAAGCTTTCTGACAATAGAGGATGTTGGCCTCCTCTGTTTCTCATTCTGTGCGGCTGCCGACGGTTCCCTGGAATCGAGGTTAGAAAACTAAGAATTTAGTAAACAAGCGATCATCATACATATTCAAAACTGACTAAAAAGAACGACAAATTCATAAACCTTATGGAGTTAGTTGTTAGAGGAGGATTAGCTCGTATTTCTGCGCAATGTTTTTTTTTGTATTTCGAATGCTTTGTTGTTACAGGATTCGGAAAACAAACCGGATTAGAGCTCTAAGTTAAAAAACAAGCAGAAAGCCTGACGGTTTTGAGACTACTACGCTCTTAGTTATCATCATCCAAAAAAAACCAATCGATGCTCAAAGAAGGCGGAAAAAATTAAAATGCTGAAAAAGGCTTTCATATGATTGACATGCGTGAGATAGAGTGTATTATACAATCCCTACAATTGAGTGCTAATCTGAGCGCTAATCAAAGTCACGTGACTAGAAAATCGGCGAATCTGATTGGCCCGCTTTTTTCACTTTCGTTTTCAGAACTTGTTATAGGAAATTCATTTATAAGCACATAGTAAATAAGATTAATTTTGCCCTATATCTCTTGAGAAATGCACCAAAAAATAAATCAAATTTTTATGACAGTAGTTGTCAACTCTTGCTTATTCATATAACATCATGATTTTTGGAGCTGGATGAAGAAAACCTTTGAGATATACACAAAAGCAATGAGCCAACAAAAATAGGCACCGATATATAATACACGAAAAAGCTACAAAACAGAAGGAATTTTGTCATAGTTGCTCTAGAAACAGGTTGAAATACACTCCATAATTTAATTGGAAGTTTTACTAGTCATCCCTTATCAAATTTACTGAATACTCAAGCAAATCCTTGAGAAATAAATGATCGAAATGAAAAAGGCTTTCATGACATATACGCGAGAGAGTGTATTATACAATCCCGCCCACCCAGCCAATTTAGAACGCCATGCGCCTATTTTCTTCTGCTCCCTTTATATTCCGGCTGGATGCTACCCGATCGGATTTGACCTTTTGAAGCGCCTTCAAATATGGCGCGAAAAGTCAAAAAAACAAAAAACATGTGATGGTCTTTTTCCATTTCTCTAAAACCTCTTCAAAGATTTCTGGATTCAGCTAGAATATGTTCTGGTAAATGCTGAGGCAGGCTGTAGTAGAAGCTTAAACTTTATTTTGGGGTTTGATTTATGAAAGTTTCTATTTCATTATGATAATCTTGTGCCGAGATGACCCTATTGCCTATTGCATTATGACCTGTCCTATTTTCATACCTAATTCTGTTAATCCCTAACGCCATTCTTTGTTTGCCAGCCAAAGGTTATTGCATATTTCTTTTAAATTTGTTCAATATATGAGTTAAAATGTCAAAAATTATGACGTCAGGGAGAATGACAGCAATATTTTTATGATTTTCTTTTCATTTTTTAAATATATGAGTCATAAAATCTTATCTTGGGTCTCTAAGTTTGAAATTTGGTACACTTTTGTCGTGCTATGTGTACATGTTTTTAAACTTAAAATGGCATATGGTCAGAACAATATGGGCAGGGCAGTAGAATTATTTTCATCATGTTTCAGGCTAAGTAAGTTGCTGAAAAGCTATTTAGCTCAAAATACTAACCTATTTCAGGTCTGATATAAATTTCAAAGACTCTGATTGTTGAGGCATTATAATTTTTTTGGAGTTTTAAGAATTTTCAGGCTCTTTAAACTTTGTTGATATTATTGTTTTTTTTAGTAAAGAGAGGTTGTTTGAGCCTGTAAGAAAACAAATTAAGTTTATTTTCCCTTACGTGAAAAACCTGAAAATCAAACCCTTGTATATCTGGATATTCAACTTTTTACTTTACAGACGAGAATAAAACAATAAATGTATATAGTTGGAGAAAAATGTTGTTGAAAACCTTTTCAACTTTACTAATACTTACACTATACACATCTTACATCTTTGCAAAAGGTGAGTGTTTAAATGTAGAGTCATAATAACATTTTGTACAAGCTGTGGTTTATTTTTAAGAAGATGTATATTTTTGTCCATAATTGACTATTTTGAATTTATTTCAGTTGCACCAAATCACAAAAAGCAGAATCATGAAAAAGTAGCAAAGAACACAGTTGAAGATGGCAAAAAGAAATCATACGCATCACATCTTATGTCGACAGGAAATGTGATTCCTCTGCATGGTGAGCATGAATCATATTACCCTGACTTTAACTTTCACTATAAGACTCATGACATACCAAATGAGAACGAGCTGAGTCTTATGATAACTGGTAACAAGCCTAAGAAATCAGACGGAGTCAGTCTTGTAAACATTGCCAAACAAGCTGCTTCTAAAGCAATGAATGGAAAAGTTATCCCAAATGATGATGCAGACAAATTAGGTATGATTTTTTGCTTCCAAAACTCTTTAAATTCAATTTCTTTTTTGTTCTGAGTGATATCACTCAGTATTATAGTTACTGTTCATTACAAATTTACTAAAATATTAAAATATGTTTTTAGTTTTGATATGAAATTGTTTCAAGTAATGTTGAATTGTTTTAGAAGCAAAAAATCTACTAACATCATTGTTTGTACTTTGTAGGTCTCAATAGTCCTGATTACTTACAGAAAATTGGTTTAAAAGATTTATCTATCACAACTGGCGATAAAAATCCCAACCAAGGTTTGAAAGCTATGCTTTGCTTATCTTCAAATTAACATATATCCATGAACGTTTTTTAATCACTTCTATAACAATTAATTTTTTTGTCTATTCTTCATCTATTTTTAATATTTTGTTTCAAATTTCAATTTCAGGTGGTACCTACAAAAAGCATATCCTTAAAAAGAACATTACTGGTTCAAGTTTAAAGGCTGCAAAGAGAGGTAAGTGCAGTATTTTTCGCAATAATTTGATGGATTTTTACTGACTGAAATATTTTAAATTATTTTATTCTTAGAGTAGAAATGCATTAATACCTCCAGAAAAGAAATCGTAAGAATATGACCCCAAATCTTATTTTTTGCATTTTATCTTCTAGGAATGAAAAAAATCTTGAAAATGAGACCTAGAATTACAGCTAGAATTACAGTACAATAATTAGGCAAATTTGAACCTTTTTTATATAGAACATTTCCAGAAATCTTTCCCAGTGTTAGGGCACTCTGAACTGATTTTGGACTGATTTGTTTAGGATATTCTTTTTGCCATTAATATAAATTACTTTCATTATATATATATTTCCCTACTGTTATACTTTTTAGGAAACTTTAGTAAAAGATTTGAGTTGCCACAATCCTACAATGGAGAAGCTGATTCAAACGGTATGCCAAATTCTATGTATCCATTTTCTCAAAATGATGTTTCGACTGGAACCAAAAAAAGTTTAACATTATCTGACGGTCTATCGCCACCTTTGAATACTAATGATATGGCAGGTGGGGATCAAAATGGGTTTGAAGTTTCCAATAATGTAGCAGCTCCTGATCCAGAACCACAGCCTTTACCAGAAGCTTCAGCTTTCAACATGAATGAAAAATCAGCTGATAAAGTCATGAAGCAAGTTGACAGTTTTAGTCAATCTAATCCAGACGTTGCTGATAATGTTCTCAATCACTTGTCATCTATGAATGCTGCAGAGGCACCTGATGATAAGAATATTGTGAAAAATCTACCAAATGACGTCAAAAATGAACTTCAATCTGAAGAGAAAAATTTAGCTCAGGATGATGCTTCAAAGAAATCGTTAGCAGAGGACCAAACACAGGCTAATCAGAATTTACAAAATGCTTTATCAAATATAGCAGAAAAAGAAAGTGATGATTCAAATGCTGCTTTAAAACAATCACAACAATTTGATGCTGTTGCTGAAAAGACAATGAATGACTCACCTGCCAAAAGTCCAGAAAAAGAGGGTACTAATTATTTGGAGAAACTTATGCATAAAAACAAGCTGTGTAATAATTAATTTGATACTAAAACCTTTACTTGTAAAGTAAGATATTGAACCAATATACTTTTCTAAAAATGTACAGCTTGTTTTTCTGAAATATATTGTGCGGTCTCTTTTTTCATTGCTTTTGTTTTGTTTTAAAAAGTTCATTATGAACTTTGCCTTTGGATAATTTTTTATTTTAAGATGGTATCTTTTAACCAAACTTTGTTGTTTTTTTATTTTAGCAGCAGAAAATGGCATTGAAACACCAGTTGCTCGACACTTTCATCATAATCATGTAAGACTCACCTTTCCTCTATATTGCCTCTAATTTTACAAAAAACAATTCTTGACTCACATTATCATCAATACAGCCTTAGACTACGCCAGACCATTGATTAGTTTTATAAATACTATATCATAGGGACATCATGGTGAATGGGGAATAACTGATGCTACAGGTTGCAGCTATGAAGATCCTGCATGTGGAAGCAATACTTTGGGTAAGTCACCATAGTTATTTTGATTTTACTTCTCAATTTGTGGTCCGGAGCAGAATTTAACTGTAATGCAAAGCTGAACAGTTGTTCTTTTTCAAAGTCCTGTATTATGATTTAGCCATACTTTTTATGCCAACCAGCATTGTTTGCATAATTTTGGTTTTGTTTAATTTTTCTCAACTTTATTTTCTCCAGGAGCCTTCAACTCAGCCGTGGATTCTCTTCACAATACTGACCTTGGTTTCAAAGATGCAAAATATCCTGCTGAAGGCCATCTCCACTCTGCTGTTGACTGTATGGCTGTTGATGTGCATTGCAATCATGGTGCTGCAGGTCTTGTAGGTCTGGGAGGTTCTAGTTATATGGGAGGTGCCCTTGGCCATGGTTCTGATCTTGGTCTTGGTTATGGACACGGTCATACATCTGATCTTGGGTTAGGCTATGGTGGTCTAGGACAGGGTTTAGTTGGCGCTGGACACCATGCTGGTGGAATTGGACTATCAGAAGGAGAATTGAATGGACATTCTGATCTTTTGAATGGTCTTGGTGGTGTCAATGGGTTGTTAAGTGAACAAGGAGTAGCAAAAGAACATGCCGATAGTGTTGGTATTCCTTTTGGAGCAGGAATGGGAGCAGATGGAGATTTTGGTGTACATCACGGAGGAGTTCATCATGGTCTTTCTGTAAGTTTCTTTACTTTTGTTGCTTAGATTAACGATGTCTTAAAAGTACCATCAGACACTATTAAATAAAGTCTTATATTCCGTATATCAGTATTTTTACTGTTTCATTTTTATCCATTGCATTTTATAGATTAATTTGATAACATTGTTACTTTCAGGTTGCAGTTGACCATCACGACGATGAATATGTTCATAGTTTAACCCACGGTCATGACTTAGGACATGGTTATGGTTATGGAGATGGTGTTGGTGCTGTTGGTCTTGGTGGTGTGGATGCTGCAGGACTCAGTGGTTTTGTTGGTAACGGCCATCATTCTCATCATCATGGTGGACACCACCATGGACATTTAGGTAAAGGGTCCTATTAAAAAATTTCTTTATTTCTCTTTTCTGTTCAAAAGCTTGTTGAGTTTCATGATGGTTCCTTTGATGGAGTAAAGGGAATATTCGCTGGAAGGCAAAATGACATGAAGGCTTTCACAACATCAACAAAAACAAAATTGCTTAGTGTTTTCCAGGTGTGGATATTTTGAAAGGATTTCTTTTAATTATTTCAACCAAATGATGTAAAAAATTTGAATTTTAAATTATTTCCTTTTTCCACTGTAGGTTATGGTATTGAGAACATTGATCAGCATGTGGAGAATCTGGAAGATGACGTTCAACCAGTAATGGTGCATCATGGTCATGGTCACCATCATCACCACAACCAGGATTTCGAACCCAACTTCAAATTTCATTACCCTACTTATGAGATCCCTGTTCATGGAGATGTTGTCTCTGACAAAGATGCCAAGAAAATTGGTACCACTTTTATTTGCTCATCTTTTTATTGATTTTTTTAAATTTGTTATTGAGTCACTTCCTATCAATATTTCACATCTCTCAACCTCTCATTATGTTAATCTTGATAATAGACCGGCAAAAATTCCATTCGTTATAATGAAATTACTTTTTTAAAATCAATGGTTTCTTAGGTGTTATTACTACTAACTCGTTTTTATACTTTCTGTTCATTTTCAGGACTTTTTGATAAAGCTTATTTGAAAAAACTTGGAGTTTGGGATGAATATCGAGCTGGGATGTCAGGTATGTTCTATTGAAAGTTGTCGACACAGAATAAGCTTCTACAAGGCAATGAATCTCTTTGATCTTCTTTTATTAATCTTCCTTATTAGCTCATATTCGTTGGTTGATGCTGTTAGCTAAACTGAAACAATCTACTCTAATCTAATGTAGCCTTTTCAACTGTGTTGTTTAGGTGGTAGCAGTGCAGCAAGTGGATCCAGTAGCGCCAGTAGCAGTTCTAGTTGGTCCTCTGGAGGTGCTGGAAGTTGGGCAGCCGGCGGAGGTGGTGGGGGAGGTGGTGGCGGTGGTGGTGGTGCGGGTGGTGGTGGTGGAGGTGGAGGTTGTATGGTACCCGCCGATGTTGCCTTCCTCTTCGATGCTTCCAAACTTGGTGATAAAAAAGATGAATATTTTCAAAGATATATCGCTTTTGCTAAACAAGTAGTTGATTTCCATCCACCCAGTCTTGAAGGATACCATTATGCTGCCGCTATATACCACGATAATGGATTGTTACAATTTGATTTTGAAAAGTAAGAGAGCCAGAGAGAACTGGCAGCTGAGCAATCGGAAACGATACCAATAATTCTACTTTCGAATAATTTATCTTTACGATATTTCGGTATTACGAAAATGGACTTTTTTAGTTCGGAATATCGGTAATCGTAAGTTTTGATACAGTGGTTAAATTTCGGTTTTGGAATATATCTTTTACTGAATTTCGGAAATTTGGGCAAAATCCGTCCGTATTTCGGTAATTGCAAACCCCGTACTCTCCCCCCCCCCTCCCCCGGAAGATATTCCAATGACTCGAAACGCATCTCCTTTTTAAATTTTTAGATCTTATGATTCAGCCGGCGTGAAGAATGAATTGAGCCGTATTCAACTACCTGGTACAAAAGGAAAGAAAATGGGTGAAGGTTTAAAGGTGGTCAAAGAACAGATCTTCGATCGAACAACTCGAGATTGGGTTTACAAGGTATATACGTCAAACATTGAGTAAAACATGGTTTAAAATACCCCTTATCCAACCAGCTGAGGACTTGAAATAGAAACTAAATGAAATAGTTGTTTAGACAAAGTCTTTGGAATTCGATCTTTGTTGATCAAAGGTCATTTTGATATACCATGTGAATAATGCTCCTAGGGCCTTTTGATTTGTTGCTTAGGGACGCGATAGACGCGCTCTTCCCCACATAATACATACCGAGAACTTAAATCCAGCACCTCTTAACTTTCAACATATTTCCAACACTTTAGGTACTTATCGTGATAACTGATTCCAGTGCTGAAGATGATGTTGAAAAACCAGCCCAAGCACTTCGTGATGCCACCGTCAATATCTTCACTATTGGTATGTATCTTTATCAAGTGTTTAAGAAAACTCCGTCTTTGGTAAATTTGAAATGGCAGATCGTCAGATTTCTCTTGATTTGCATTCTGGTGAAGTCTTTCTAAGTAAAACGTGATCAATCTTCTTAAACCGTCTAGAAGAACATCTAAAGCACTTGATGCCTGAATAAGTTGGAGTTATGAGTTTAACAAAAAATACTGGGTGATCCAAAAGAATAGTTTACACATTTGACCCCATCTTGATACCCATTTTTGAGGTTTTTTTCACTTTTAAAATCTTACAACTTAGTAAATATTGAACCAAATTTTACCACAAAATTTAAGTTAGACCAAGTTCCACTATCATTAAAAATAAAAACATTTTGTTTGGTCCCAAGACGCCGTCAAACGTGTGAATATTCAGTAATTGGCGATTATTGTATGAAAATTAATACGAAGACTTTAATTTCACACAGTATAATACTTTGACGATTTCTCTCGTTACAGGCCTGGACTACAAAGATAGCAAAGCTGATAAGTCACAGATGGAGAAAGTTGCAACAAAAGATCAAGAAGACAAGAACGACTATCACGTGTTTGAAGTTGAACTTGAAAACTTGTTGGGTGCACAAGGACCTGTTAAACATCCAAAAGTATTGGCTAGAGTCATCCCCGATCATATTTGCCGATGTAAGAATTCTTGATTTGCTAATAACAATCACATTGTTGTCGCAGACTTATAAGATCTAGTAAAATGGGCGAAAGTCAAAAACAAAATAAAGCACTTCAAGAATTACTTAGTTATTTAGGCGGTCAGTATCCCCCCCTGAGTCAAACGTTTCAATCAATTTTTTTGTTACGGACTATAATGAAAGCAATAAAACTCTCATTACTTCCCTTTGGACTATATTACGGCATTCGACAGTTTTAAAGTTTTTCCATCAACTGTCTTTAAGTTAGGCATAAAACAGAATTCAACATGGCATTTTGTTTTTTCAGTGAATCTTGTCTTCGTTGTTGACATGAAGGAACCCAACCCTAAAGAAGATAGTGGACGTCTGGTATACATTCAAAACTTTCTGAAAAGCACTGTCGCTGGTCTTGGTATTGCAGAGTTTGGCAACCATGTTGGACTCGTTGGATACGGATACGATGAAGCTAAAAAAGAAGGCTGGGATCTGGAAAAGTGAGTTTTCCGGGCTAATACGACTAGAACCTGTACATAATCTATTAAGGATTATACGCATTAAGATTTTGTTGGGTCGGGCTATGTAAAGGTCCAAGTCATTTCACGTTGTAAAGAAGCCCTTGCAGAACCTCGCTAATTCCGTCAGGGGAGCGTTTACATTCATTTTTTGGATTAGATTTTTCGGGGGGGGGGGGGGGG
>JAUJPO010042910.1:20453-32643 GCA_032270745.1 Tiaropsis multicirrata
CCCCCCCCCAAGAGTGAAACTACCATAGATTGGTTGGAAAAATATCAAAATCTTAATTACAACAACTATATTAGAAGCCAGATAGTAAGCTTTCTATTTTTGCATAAATACTTAAAAACTGGTTATGAGAATATGAGAGACTAACTTTCATATTTTCTAGATTCTCAGAGCATGCACAATTATAAGAATCTTTTGACTGAAGAAAATCGAATGACTTTCTTTGTATTTCAATCCATAGGAAACGATCCAATGCAAAATTCAATGCAGCGGTATCAACCATCAAAGAAACTGCTGGCAAAGAAGCTGATTCTGGTGCTGCCATGAAAACTGCTCTAAGTAAATACAAGATTTATATATATATCTTCTTCGGAACTACAATTGGTGACTAAATATTGTGGCCATTCACCTCTTGCTAGTCCCTTCCCCCCTAATATCAATGTTGGCTGCCACCAGACCCAAAAAGTCCTTACATTAACACTATGATATTAGGGGAGAGGGATTTTTCAAGAAATGGCCACAATTTTAGTCACCGATTGTAGATTATAATATTTCTTTCATGTGTATGATCTTTATCGCAATGTATGGAAATATCAAACAGAAGATACGTTTTAAGTATCGCAAGCTTTAATCATCAACCTTCCGTGAAAAGGACTGTTGAAAAAACTACATTGTGAGCTGTTTGAAGATAAAATGTATTTGTTTCAAATTTGAGAATTAGTGATTTGAACTTCAAAATATTCTTTTGGTTTTGTTTTCAAAATCCTGGAATATTGCGTATAAAACCTTATTTTATACTCTATAGAATATTTCTTGGAACAAAAGAACGAGCCACGTGTCGGACAGTTCTGGCGATACATCAATATGACGATTGTGATCACTGACAAAGCATTGGATGGTTCTTATGAAGATGAATCCAAAAAATTGAGAGATCACGGTATCATTGTACACGCCGTCGGATGGGGTGACGTAAGTGTTTATTTTGTGTTCGTTTTTTTATCTGAATCATCAATTTCACCGGTCTTGAATTGCAGTCTGTTGCCAAGAGACTAAAAAAAGTTACACGCTTTTTTTTATAAGAATACACTTAATAAGAATATGGTTTTTTCTTGTTTTTCAATTAAATGCTTTTATATGTTTTTATGTATTTCAAACTCTTAGGATGATAAGAACGTAAGAACTTAAGAATATATGTTAAGAATATTTTAGGATGATTTCGACCAAATAGTTAAGAATATTCATCATGAAACCAAAAAACACCATTCTTATACAAAAAAGCGTGTAATATGTAGAAACCATGATGGCACAAAAGAAACAAAAAGTAAAATAAGTGATACTGTCCTGGTTTCTACTTGGGAACAAGTTCGTACTGAAAGTTCTACAGTAATTTTGATGCCAACACATTAAAAACTCACAGACACGTGTTCCTGCTTGATTTTAAAATGTATACATCAACGAAACGACACATGAAAAATTGATCTAGTGTCATTCGTGGCGCAAAATATGGGTTAAAGACAACCAAATTTACGAACAAATTAATGTTTTTTTTATGCTATCTATTGCTATCCCGTGTAATGACTTAATAATGAATTAAATTGATATAATTGATAAATTCAATATAGAATAATTTTAAATTTCATACAGCGTCAAACTCTAAATATCAATTTCTAAAATCATGAAATTAAATTTTAAACTTAAACCGTTAAAACCGCTTAAACTTTAAACAGGCCATTGAGAAAGGCAAAGAAACGCTGGAGAAGACGGCAAGCACCGATTTCTCCAAGAAATTTTATCTCCATGATCTGAGAGAGGTCAGCATGTTGACAAAACTGGCGCGACAATTCAGTTTGTACTTTGGTGAGTTTTTGTATTCTTTATTTCTCTAAGTTTAGTGACATGTGATACACTATTGGAAATAATAAGCTGTTCCAAAATGTCCAGGGCAATACCCATGTATCCGGGGTAATATTGGATGCTCGAGGGGCCAAATCAACGCTTGTCCGGAGCAAAATTACTGTCCGGGGGTTGAAAATGTAAAATGTAAGTAAATTAAGGGAAAATCCTTATACCCTCCAAATTCCGCCCCCGAATAATCATCTTGTGGAACAGCTTAATCTGGAACACAGTGGATACGTTATTACCAACATTCAAAGCTTGTTAAGGTTTGATTTTGACTGGTATCGTGTCGTTTTCTGTGTACTATATATTTTTAACTATAAACTTTAACAGATTTAAACAAACAGAATTATTCCGATGGTTGAATATTCTTTATCCTTCCTAAACTTATTGGATGCCCGCCAATAAATTATTATTCATTTAAATCTAGGTCAAATCTTGAACGGACGACAAGGATTGAACCGAAAGATATTGGGCGGCTGGGTGAAACATTATGAGACGGTTCAATCATCAGTCGCTGGCAGTAGCTTCTCGTCTGGGGCGGTCGTCGGCGGTGGCGGATCTTTCTCTTCATCAGGATCTTATGCTTCAACCAGTGGTAAGAACAATTTCGACTAAATTTACTTCTATTTCAATAGTTCTACATTAAAAGTCAATTTCATGTAATTTTAAAGAAATTAACAAAAAATAATGTTTTAGCGAAGTAAGACTAACTAAATTTTCTGAGAGTTTCAAGTTTGATTAGATCCATTAACCGCGCGAAGGACGCCATTTAGCGTTCTGAAAAGGTGATTTTGCCGGACCACAGTCTTGTGGTTATAGCTCAAGACCACTTCATTTTAAGGCATATAATGCTTTCTGAAACATTATGAAAAGAGCTTTCCAACAGTACCAAAATGTTTGTTTATCTCTAGTGTTACTAGCCTGGACGGTCGTTTGAAGTTTAGATTTTCTGTTAAAAAATTGTGGAAAATCCTTCACTGCGTGTTAAGGGTTAACAAAATCTTCGAAAAGCATCTTTACATCCAGTTCCTTCAGCCTTCCTTGGAATGTTTCACGATACAACTTTCTTCTCTTCATTTTAGAAGAATATAATAAAAATACTTCCTTCACATCATTTCTAGAGGCAGAAAAACAGATACATTGCTAAATTTACTGGCCGTAACACATTTTTTAGTACAACTGAAAATCGCTCGAATAAGGGAGACAAATTTTTGTCTCGATGCTTCGTTCTCCAAACTCGTTTAAGAAACTTTATTACGGAACACTTGAGTGATCTAAAATTGGTAGGTCCACAATCTCATAATTTAGATAACACAAATCCCTCCATATAAAATCTCACAATTGCCACACAATTTTCTTCACTTTCAGCATCTTCATATTCTTATTCTTCTTCATCCTCATCATCCTCGTCATCTTCATCCAGTAGCAGCATGAGTAATTCTTCCTCCGGAAAGAAAAAGAAGAAGAAGCAGAGAGAACATATTTATCCTGCAGTTGCTTCAAACTCTACCAAAGAATCAGACAACGGCCTCACACATCCTGCTGCCAAGCCTTCACAACGAGAACTAATAACTTCAAACGTAACCGCTAAAGCAGGATCCAAGACGCCGATGAGCCACGAAGAGGGGCCAGACCTACATGAAATTGATGCACGTAACCAGACTAAAGAATCTGGCATGGATACTAAAGATATGGATTCTACTTTCGATAATTTCGCTGAAGTGCCAAATCAACCAAAACTAGAATTTGGATTCAAAGCATCAACTGTTGACGAAGAAGGCTCAGGTAAGTCATGGTGAACCAATGATCGTAACGCCGTATTGATATTTTTCTGCTTACTGCACAATCTTTAGTACATTTGTTCCAAAATTTTGATTGTTAAAGCCATCTTTCAAACTTTTGGTCAACTTTAGCAAGCTGAATCTCTTTCTTCTAAAAAGATTAAAGTAAACAGACTTGGGTTTATGAAATTTAATTATTATGTTCCAGAAGATGTTTCTTGTGTAATGCTAAGTATTCAAAAATATTTATTTTTTCATTTTTAGGAACATCAGATGCAGATGAGAAGAAGATTTTAGATGATGAAATTAAAGCATTCAAAGAAAGCATTAGAGTTGGTGAACAGAAACCAAATATCACTGTTGGTCTCGATAAGTCTGATATTGATGGTGAGCACTTAAAACTTTGATAGTTCGCTCAAAATTAATACCCTCTAAAGTGATTACCAAGCAGTTTTCGTTTGAGATATGCTATAAAGAAGAAAATAATCGAAGTGGTACAAAGAAAAGTTGAGCACATTTTCATTTTCTGTCTGGTCAGAATTTTTCAGACTTGATTAATCGTAATGGTAAAAGTAATTGCATATCAAGTTAATTTTCATTATGGCATGATGTGCAGTGTCCACATCTGTTATACAATCATGATACGGTTTCGATCTCCTCGCTTCATTTTTTAAAGACTCGAAAGATAGATAATAATTGTTTCTCTTTGAGAGGGGTTATAAGGAAGGCCAAAGAAATGAATAATAATTAGTCCAGGGATGACGGTGTTGATCAAGGGAAGTTTAGCTCAATTTTCAACTCTCTTCTATTTTGTATCTTTAGGAAAAGATTCTATCAGTGAAACAGTTCAAACAGAGGAGAAAGAAGGTGAGAACGATGTTACACAAGGTGACGAAGAAACAGGCGAAGAAGGGGGAAAGCAACAAGAAGAAGAAGGAAAACAACAAATCCCTGAGGAGGAGAGTAACCAAAATGAAACTATCGACAATGAAGAATCTGCAATCAAAAGCAGCAGCAGTAGCAATAAGAAGAAAAATGTCAATGCCCATGCGCGTCAAATGAAAGGTAAGACATTGAACATTTTCTTTGTCATAAGAATAATTGTGGCTTGCTAGAATTGACTTTCTGTGTATCTATACCTTCATTTTAAAGTAGTTATTATGAGAATTTCATTTGATTTTAGGTTTTAAATTTGGTAAATTTCTACTTAATATTTTGTTCAATTTTCAGAAACACACAGTTCAGCAAAAGCAACCAACCAAACCGGTGCATCCACTGCTCCACTAGTTGCCCCAAGCAACGGAACAACCATTATCAACAGCACCATCACTAGAATACCACCTAACCAAACACCCTCTGCAAACTTACTTAATTCAACCAAACCGCAGACACCACAAGTGTCAAACAGTTCAAAACCATTCCAGAATCAGAACTTCACCACCAACGACTATGCAAACATAACCAAAAGTGTTGCCAAAGAAGACAGCGTTACACCTTCCAAACTATCAGAATCTGATCAACACAATGATAACAAGAAAACAGCCACAAAGCCTTCCAAAATATGGTCATCATCTTCACCATCATCACACAGTAGCAGTAAAGGATTTAAGAAGTCAACCACCAAAACAGCAAAAGCATCTATTCGTTCGCTCAATAATACCAAGAGAAGATCAGGTGTCTTGAAACGAAGAAGTAGGTCTACCGGTCCTTCCCGACAAGCACCGAACGTTATTTTAACGTCAGGGGGTAACTATGGTGAAAAATCCAGGGGGTCTATACAAATCAGTGCACAGTAGAAAATCCAGGGAGTATGCGCGAAAATAGAATATCCAGGGGGCATGGATGCTAAAAACCATATCCTCAACATGCAATTTCAGGCTAGTCTGAAAATGTTGAAAATCCAGGGGGGGGGGGGAGTCCAAGAGTTTTGGTACGAAATCCAGGGAAGTGTAATTAAAAAAAAAATGTATCAATGTATCAGAGAGTATCTTCCAGCAATATAGACCCCTTTACTCTTTTTTCTTTTGAACAGATGTCATCATTGGTGGTCGTGAGCATCATACAATGAAAGACCATATCAAGACGTTAATGAAGAGAGTTTTAAAGCCAGGTACCATCAAACATTTAAAACAATTGATTCTACTATAAAGAAGGTCGCTTCAAGATTGGTTTATTTTCATTATCATCAATGTTGCGTTCTTTAGAAAATAAACGACCTTCTTTGTTAATGTTTTCAAAAAGCATATTTAACGAAACAAAGAACTTGTAAAAACTCCACATTGACCTTTTTTGACTCTAATGTTCACACGACTGGATACAAACTTACCTCAACAAAAAACCTCCCGCTCCCTGAAAGTTTCAATCTTAACAATTAAATAAAATATTTTAATTTAACATATGCAGAAATTAACATAACTTTACCCTGGAGGCACACAACATTGTTTCAACGTCCAAATAACGTTCTGACGTTGAAACAACGTTGTTTGGAAGTCAAAACAACGTTCCGTGCCTGCTGGGTAAGAGAAATCTTCTATTACACAATTGGGAATCTAATTAAATTGAAAAGACATATTGTTGTTTACTCCTCTCTCTGTCATTTCAGGCAAACATATGAAGCACCATTGATCAAATGATATGCCATCCACAGAGTTTATTTTGTAAATATAATCAATTTATTTTCTAACCTATAATTATTTATACAGTATTTTTTGATACAAAGTAATCTAAATTTAATATATCTATAATAAATTGTACTAAATTATAAATGTCTTTTTCGGTGCGATTTATTTTTGATGTGCAAAAAAAATACAGAATCTAAATCTTCATTGAAATGATGCACTTCTAGGTCCCCTGGATGGCAATGAAAATCTCTTTGGGCGTAACTCGAACTTCTTTTTGATTTTCATGGGACTACCTGCAATTTCAAAATCATTAAATTTGATATGAATGAGTTCACCGTTATTATCCGGTTTTTCGTACAACCCGTTTAGAATGATCGGGTTTTCGCATAACTTGATATGAATTTTGAAATCCGATCCGGGTTCACGGTTATCCGTTCCGGGATAGAAATAACCATTATTTACATAACATTCACCATAGTGTATGCTACCATCAAATTTGACGTGAATTTTCAGTTTAAGTTTATAACCAGTTGTTGTTGAGTCAGCAGTCGCTTCTAGAACGCTTAAAGATTTAGCGAACAAGCTAACAGAAGCTGTGACAAGCTCTATTCGGTACCAATTACTTGATTTCAGCCATTCTCTATACACTTCCTGCATTTCGCCGACTTTAGAGCTATCCGACATTTTATATTTACCGAGTCCTGACGAAATACTTGGAGCCAATCGGTGCATTGTTCGATTATTACGAGCGCCGCGAGAAGCACGAAATTTCTCCCATTCTTCTTCGCCGTTACGCGCGTGTTGAAAAGCCCGCGCGATCGGAAGGTTACTTGGGTTGCTTTCTCCTACTCCAATGCTGACAAGAACTGACAGGGTATCACTTTCTTCAAGCATTTCCATAGCATAACTTACTGGACAGTTCGCTCCCAGTCCACCATCGATAAACTCGACACTCTCCGACGTCATATCATCTTCGATAAGAAATGATGGAAAGTAGACTGGAGCTGCAGTACTAGCCCGTATGGCTTGCCAAATTTCAACTGTGTCGCTTTTGTTATATAGTTTAGAGTGAAACATGTGCACTGATGAGTCGTGTGCTTTCGTCGCTATGATCCCGAAATGGGGGTCGTTATAAGTGCCCGACCAAGAATGACTCTTCAGTTTTTCTTGTAAATAATTTTCCAAAGGCCTTTCGCTATACCTGTGTCGCCCGTCTCGGAATCCGGCGCAAAGTAAACGGGCAAAATGACCGGGTACATTCCAAAAATTATTAGGCGGAAAAATGTCAGTTGCTAATTCAAGGACTTCTTTCTTAAGTTCGACAGGTGACATATGAAGTCGCGCCATTGCGACAGAAATGATAGCTCCCATTGATGTTCCGACCATAACGTCAAACATTTTGTACATTTTTGGCGCCCCATTTGGATCATAGTTATACGTCACATTTTCGCCTTTGTTATCCAAGAAGTCATCGAGCGCGTCAAAGGCCTGAGTAATGGAATATCCTTTCGAGAATTGTTGTAAGCAGAAATGCATATATTCCAACGTGTTTGTCTCGATTATCCCTTTAACGCCTCCACCATCCAAACACAACATTCGTATTTGGGTGTCTGGATTTTTCTGTTCTAGTATGTCTGTAATAAAAATAAAGGGCAAATTAAAGTTCACTGTCAAAGAATCGACCCCGTGATCCTGATAACCGGACCTGATCCTTTCTTTCAAATTAGCTGAAAGTGAAAGTGAGTTTTACGCCTTTTTTATTTTATTTATTGGAAGTTTATGAAGGTTTCGCTTTTCATTTTTTTCCTCTAAATAAAACCTAGCCCCTTAACTTTAAGTTAGTCCCCTTTTCATATATGCAATCCTATGTATGGATCTGAACTTTGAAGGTCATGTCTTCTGGAGGTCACCAAATTTCAGAAAAAATCCGAGGGAATAACTGCTGTATCTCTTTCCGAAAATCCCACTCTAAGAAAATGCCAGATCAATATTTCTACGGGATATTTCTTCGAGATATTCTGCACCTACTGGAAACACAGATGCATTGTCTTTCTTCCAGGTTTAAAATCTCATGTGATATTTCCATGTGTTTTGATTGGCTGGTCATCCTGTAAAAAAAGAAGAAATTAAAGAATTCTTTATTTAAACACCTATACAAATCATTCATGTTGCAACCTCTTAAGATTTTCTGAACCTGTCTGTGTGGTTTGCATGTTTGACCATGACTCTTCTTATGTATCTCTTAACAGTTCTGATCTGTGTGACTTAACTGGGTGATTGCTTGTCGTAAAAATGCTTTAGTATTTTCAAATCAGTGAGAAATTGCTTAGCTCTGACAGCGGTTAACAACCTAACCGACCCCGCCCTAAAACGCACCACCCTAAAACACACCACCCTAAAACACACCACCCTAAAACACACCACTCTATAACACACAAAAGAGATACCAACCCAAAAAATTTCCAATTTCTATCAGCACACTCTTAATTAAAGCCGCTTTTGTATATTATTTTGAAAATCTGTGTCTATATGCATATCAAGCTTAATGAGAATTTCGAAATGTATCAAATATAAACTAAACAAAAATATCACTTCGAAAGATTGCATAACTTTGAAGGCTATATTTCAAACGAGATCTATGTAAAAATGTTAGTCAGTTTCCTTGCTTCACTTAACAGGCGAGCTCTTCTTAACCAGCCAAATCTACCTCGGCTGTTGAACAACCATGAAAATCTTGTGTTTATTCGTCTTAACTTTGATCTATCTAAACCAATGTGTTGAATGCACCTCAACTTTCAATCGGGTGGATTTTCGAACTGTTCTCGACTACATGAAAGATATTTACCGCGAAAAACCTCAAGATACTCCAAGTAAGAAATGGTTTAACAGTGACAAACATGCTTACGGGTATGTTGCATATGATTCCAAACAACAGAATATCGTCGTCGGTTTCAGAGGTATGTTGTTTTGAACATTGAACTTACCTTATCGGACAAAACAATGTCGGACATAATTATTCGTCGGACATAATTATTCGTCGGACATAATTTTCGTCACCCACAAATATTTTTGTCACTTTTGTCCGACATTTATTTGTTCGATAAGGTATTTTTCCGGGGGTAATGTGAAATTAGTTTATGTCCAGGGGTTTAATTTTAGATCTTCGATAGGTCAAACCAACTCTTGCCCGGGGGTAAACTATAAAAAAAAGCTCTTCTCTTCTTGGGATCTATAATATCTACTTTTACTTGTACTTACACGTTTCTTTTATAAGAGTAAAGTATGAAAGAACATGAGGCTTCGAGGTCAAAAAATTAAGAACATGTTAAGAACATTTGGAGGCTTTTGAGAATCAAGAGTATAGAAATAAGAAGATTTTTTCATTTTGATTATGTACACATGAATTAAAAGACTTAAAAGGCTTAAAGCCAAAAAAGCTAAGAACATTAGAAGGCTTCTTCGAATTTTAATGTGCTTATAAAAAGAAACGCTTAGGGTTTTTAAATTCTAAGTTTCCCGAGTTCTAGTCGCTCTATATTTTGTCTCTATAAAAGAAGGTTATATAAACATAACTTTGTTAATGATGGTGATTGTTTTTATCTCCATAATAGGTACCGTTACTTTACTCAACATGCAACAAAATTTGAAATTAAACTTGGTCCCATACCCCCAATGCGGAGCTCTAAGCATCTGCAAAGTCCATAAAGGCTTCATCGAAACATACCACTCTGCCAAACAATTTGTCTTCGAACAAGTCAAAACATTCAAGAAACGATATCCTCGATCTAAAATATACATCACCGGATACGCTCAAGCTGTCTACTGCGCTTTGGAACTCAACCTAGTTGGTTATGACACTAATCTCTTAACTTTTGGCTCACCTCGACCTGGAAATAAAGCGTTTGCCGATTTCGTCAATCAATACATACAGCGAACACACTATCGAGTGACGTTTGTTAACGATGCAGTTCCAGCTCTTCCCTTGAAATCTTTAGGCTACTTTCATACAGGAACTGAAGTCAATTTTATAAGAGGAGGTGGCTATAAAGTTGAATTGCCTCTTAACTCGGATAAAGAATATCCAATGCGACCTTACAATCTTTTCGATCATTTACGAACAAATTACGAAAAACTGAATTGAGCAACGCATTGCATCCTGTTGTAAGTTTTTATAAAATTTATCTAATAAGAAATACAAAAATAGTGAGTCAATGAAACTAGTGCAGTGTCAATAGACCCGTTTCAATGTTTTGATTTTTTGCGTTTATATGCGCATGCGCTAAAAAAGTAACCGTTTTTCAGAGGCAGAAAACACAAAGTTCTGGCTGGAAGAAGTCAGTTTTGATTTTATTTTTCATAACCGGGCCTATAGAACACAATCGTGACATTTAATGTTTGCAAAAGAAATCTAGATTTATTTTCCAAATCTGACCCACACCCCTTTTTTCAAATGATGAAAGAATATTTCGCAAAGGGGTTTGAGGGACGGTTTCTCTCTCTGAGCTCAACACTTGAACCAAATTTGATAATTCATTTTTTACCAAACATTTTTGCCAGGCCTAATTCGAAATAAGAGAAAGACTTTTTTCCAAACCCAATTACCCTCACTTACACCTGTTTGCCAGGCATAATTGCTGCCATTCTATTCCATAACTGAGATAATGTATCTGCTAGAAAACTGTGACATTATGAAAACCTGAGAATCTTAAACGCAAGCAAAATTTAGAATATTTATACTACGAAGTCGGTCTTACTTTGTGTGGTTGGTCCATTCCTCCATGTTTTGGTATTTTTCCTTGCTTCTTTGTATCATCTGTCTCTGAATTGATGGATTGGATTCGCTTTTGTTTTTTTAAATAATGCAATAAAATTTCGAAACCTTTTTGAATTCGTGATTAATTTTTGACTACTACTTTTTTATACTTACAAATTTTCATTATTCATTTGCATAGAAAAAAACATTCATTCTTTATTTAAAAAACGGTATGAAAATGTCAAGGTTTTGGAAAAATGATATTATGAAAATAATCGGATTAATGGTTGTTTTCTGACAAAAAATATTGGGGGACCTTTACTATATTAATATTTCATTCCTTATTGATGTTCTCATTAGCATAGTATAAAAAAGCCGCGACTGGAATGTTGACGGTATTCTTTTTGCCAGCGTCGTTAATAAAACGGCGATATAACATTTACCATTAAAACTACAACTGAACCATTGTCAGAAACTGGTTATACAACAGAGAAGCATTAATCAAGTTCTGCTCACTCCAGCCGCGGCTTTCTTATACTATCCTTAGTATCGCATATTTTGACATGTAGTCTACATCAGAGTACCATATTTATCGTTCGTCGATATATTCTGTTATTATTGCCTGTTTTGCCAATAGAATTACATCTCTACTGATAAAAACTTCGACCAATTCACCGACTGAAAGTAGGAATATAATAATTTCTTCACGCCGAAGTGATTTTCCTAGAAAAACAAAAGTGTCAAAGACATAACGCTGACGACCTGTACCCGTTCTTTTAGATTATCCTACATAGAGGTTAGAACCCATCAAAGTATGCCAGAAAATGTGTTTGGACAACATAAAATGTTGTTTTCTCAATAATTAGAAAATCTCAAACTAGAGACAGGTCTCAACAAATATTACGACAAACCAGTAATGATTACGTTATGTGGTTTTTCAATATGACGTGTAGACGTGTTTATCACGTTTGATGATAGATTCTCCCAAAACCGAGCAAGTTCTTTTACGTTTTGATTTTTCGATCTCCGTTATAGATAGGAGAATTGCTAGCTAGGTCTATGGTCCGGGGGGGGGGGGGCACCTAGGCAAAATCGGGTATAGATACGTGCCCCCCGTCAGGGTACCTTTTTGAAGCTCT
>JAUJPO010042911.1:4029-17564 GCA_032270745.1 Tiaropsis multicirrata
TATCCTAGGATATTGGAAATTTCAAACCCCCTGGATATCCTAGGATATTGGAAATTTCAAACCCCCTGGATATCCTAGGATATTGGAAATTTCAAACCCCCTGGATATCCTATATCCTCGACAGTGGATTTGTTCAGGAGAAGCCCATTAAAATTAAATTAAGTTGGCATTATGTATCGTGTATTAATTACCCGGCAGACACCTTGTTCTCCAACGTCAGAATGTCTTTTTGGAATTGATGTTTGGAATAACGTAATGTGTTTGCTGGGAAGATACCCCCGTGATTATTCATTATAAATGAGGTTACGGAAGAGGATATTTATGTCGTAAAACGTGTGTGTGCCGAGCTGTGCATATATTTTCGTTTGAAAGTTTTGCTTAGATGAATCTATGTACAGGCCGCCAAACGTCATTTTTTACTGGTTACAAATTAATTAATTGCAAGTCATCCTTAGAAGGTTATTTGGACGTTGAAACAATGTTGGAAAAACTGTGTGGCTGCTGGATAAGTTTTTTTCCGGCCCGCGGTCGGGTGGACCCCGGCCGGCTTTTTTTTTTCTTTTTTATTATGACGATATTATTTTGCAATTGATTTTCGCTATTCCTGAATGATATAATTGTTCGAAAATATGCTTTAAAAAGCTATTAAACCAGATTAAACCAATTCTGTTTGTTTTAAGGTCAATAATAAGAGAATCGAGGCTTTAACATTGTTCGGAACAGACTTGAAAGAAAAACTTAAATCACTCGATTTTTGCAAAAAATCAAAAATCCCGGGTGAGGAAACCCACCCGCGGACCGGAAACAAACAATTTTTTAAGGATGGCCTAACGTGATTATCTCTTAATTTTATCTTTTAGGTTCTTACTCGTTAAAAATTAATGAGTTGCGGGTCATCCTCAACATGGACGAGCACACCGACATCTCTTTCCCCATTGTCGGTACCAAAAACCAACGCTACTTCATGGGATACCCGTATATCTCCTTGGTGGATTACCCGGGTGCTGTGTTGATAGTGAAAGACAAGTCGTTAGAAGAGATTGTATCTAGCAAAGTGTGGTTAATGATGTGCACCTGTTGGCCATTATTGTTGCTAATGCTTTTGATGTCAGTGACGATGAGTCTGTTAGTCTGGTTACTGGTAAGGCCACTGTAATGTTTATACGTTATCGGACAAAACTTCGAGTCGGACAAAATTATTGTTCGGACAAAATATTTAGTCACCCCAAAAAATTTCTAAGTCACTTTTGTCCGGTTAAGCAGTTAAAAATAACCTAAAACCAAGTTTTAAGTCGGACAAAAATTTATCCACTTTTGTTCGATAAGCATATTAGTTTTTCCATGATTAACTTGAAAGTCTGACCCTTGGTTTAGGGCAGCCAAATCAAAATTAGACAAACTTACTTACTTAATGTCCAACTATAAATCAGGCGGACTCTTTTGATACCTGCTATTTTGTTTATTTTCCCAACTCTTTGAGTATATTCTCAACATGGAGATACACGAACTCGATTTGATTAAAAACACCTTTAGCTTGTTAAACTTTGGAAAAAGAAAATCAAGGGAACAGAGCAATTTTTTAGGAAATTCACTTCCATTCTCAAGGATTGACACCTGGGGTAATTAGCGACGCGAGAGGTGAGCTCGCTTTGGGTGGGACTCGAACCCACGACCTTTCTATTTGGAAACCAACAACTTCGAACACCTCTCCCCTGTATTATTTAGTGAAGTTTGCTTGAAATATTTCTTACAGGAATCAGCTGGCAGTCGAAACAAAGAAACGCTGTCAGGTTCATCTTTTGATAAGGATTTATTGAAAGGAACAAAGGAATCTTGGTATTGGTCTATCATCACATTGGGAACTCAGGGGTAAGAAGGCTTCCTCAATACCAGAGTTTGTGACCAAGGTTTTTGCCAGAAAATTATTTCGTAATTTGAAAGGAAAAAAGTAGAAAGTATACGAGTAGTTTTTCTTTTGGCTGCATTCCAACTACCTGTCACAATACTGGGCAAAAGGTTCGTCCGTAGGCGTTTCGAAATTTAGAAACGCTCCTTCCTTCAAAGTTGATATAAATAAGGTCGGCTATATTCAACAGACCACTTTCAAAAACATTTAAGAGGAAAGGTGTTTTTGGTGATTTTCTGCTATTTCAAAAAGTTTACAACCTTTTAAGCCTTCTTTTGACCGACGAGAGTTTTTCATTTCAGATATGGTGATTTTGTTCCAGAAACATACTTAGGACGCGCATGCACCATCACATGGATGTTCATCAGCCTCATTACTTGTGCTCTGTTCACAGCTGCCATTATTGCTACGTTGAGTTCTCCAGATAGTTCTCATAAAGTTCAACTGTATGGCAAAAAGGTAACTACCGTAAATTCTCTAATTCGGAAAACCTCTATTTATTAGTACAGGTGAGTTTATCGCCTCTTATTCAATGCGGTAATGGTCAAAATTTCCTCTAAGTATAGTGCTTAATTAGGTGTTAAGAAATATTCGGTTTCTTTTTCAACAATATATTATCTTTCAGCTATAAGACGTTGAAACAACGATTTCTGCGCCATCTTTACTCTCTTTCATATCAAGGAATTTATTTATATGAGCATAGGCTCTTTCTACGCGGTTTTGATCCAAGAGATGAATTTGTAAAAAACACCATTGTTGTCAGCCCTTAGATCTGGGGACTGGTGAACACAAAATAAACGTTACAAACCTTCACACGGAAAGTTATTTTCAAAATGTTAAAATCGATCCGTTGTGTATTTTAAGTACAGGCTAAGAAGAGAAGCCTTTCCATTTTTTTTCTTTTTTTTTACGATTAGGTTGGAGCATTGAATGGATCATTTGAACAAAAGATAGCTTTACAAAGGAACGGAAAAGTCAACAAAAGTATAATTCTTTTTTATTATTTTCAAAATCATAAAATGGGTTTACAAGTAATAAATTCCAAATTTTAACCTATCTGTTAAGCTACAGTTTTTATTACAAAGAACATTTTAATGGTCTAATCTCTTGAGCGGTCAGCAAGGGGTTATAGAGTTTCCCGCGAAAATGTTACTCGGAACAACTCCCCTGGGGTACTTAGGCCATAAAGTGTCACTTGTCCTGGTATCTTTTTTGGCATTCTTGAGATTACTCAAGTTTTCCGTAGCAAAGTCTCTTAAACGAGTTTGGTGAATAACGCATCGAGACAAGAAATTTGTCTCTTTTATTCAAGCGCTTTTTAGAGACTTTAGTACTAAAGAAAATACCTCGACTAAGATATCCATATCCATGTTAACCTTGACAAAGTTGGAGAAATTAAACTCATCATGCATAAAATTGTAAATCACTGCGAAAGGGTCGCAAATACACTTGACTTGACTTGACAAATTAAACGTGACTTTTTCACTACTCATTCTCTCCCTAACAGAACGTGCATACAAATCAGTCCACCAACTTCAAAAAGCGTTATTAGATGACGAAATCGAAGTGATCATCTTGGACGCTTTTAATGCTGGCTCACATAAGCATGATTTCGAGCATCCACGATTACGAGTTGCAAAGATACTGGACGTTTCTAGAACGTACGGGTTCGTGTTATCAGGAGATTTGGTAAATTCACATGACGAATTTCAAAGTTACGTCAAAGATAATGAAAATTATATATTTGAGATTTTGAAGAACAGCACAACACCTGTGACGGTATGTTGAAGTTTAAATTTAAAAAGAGTTTCATTTTGGCCTTTGACCTGTTGGCCTGTTTTGTTTACAATAAAATACTAGCAATTAGTTTGTGGGATTGCGTGAATTAAGGTTGCTTGAGTGCTGCGTGAATCTCAAATTTTCAGTGCTTGAGTTGCAGAATTTTCCCCGTTTTTTCTTTTTTTGAGAACCTTCTGATTCTGTACCAATCATATTTTTTGCTTTTTCTTCTAATAGGGTACTGAACCGTATGTAGAGAAGTCAATTATGGATCCAAGTTCTGTAGTATTGAAACAATTGATGGTCACCATGGGTGGTTTGTTGTGCGTTCTCTATGTCTTTCTGTCGCTGTACGATGTTTACATCAATAGACGAAGAGAACGAAAACATCCTGAAATTATTGGTAAGGATCCCGATCCCGATCTCGATCTCGTTTTTCAACGTTGTTTCAACGGCTTTGCAATGTTGTTTCAACATCTTTGCAATGTTTTAACGTTGAAACAGCGTTGAAAAAACATCTTGGATGGAGCTTTCAAGACATGTCTGTTAATTTCTTTTAGAATATTGTGTTGTTTTTAAAAGAGAGGCGGATACAGAATGTACTAAACCGTTTTGACGGAGAGTGTTGACTTCCATATAAGGAACATGGACAAATGCAACACCCTCCGTCAAAGTTGTTGTGAATCGGTGTAAGTGAGTCAAAGAAATTGCTGAGGTGGCAAAACGTTTGCAGTTTTTCAAATCAATTACAAAAAATATAAAAGGGAACTATGACTATGAGTAGGTCATTAGGGAAACATAAAAATGGCTCTCTCTCTCTTCTGTTGACGTCTCCTACCCAACAGGCACACAACGTTATTCCAACATTACGTTTCAACGCCCAAATAACAAGTTTCCGTGCTTAATACTTGGTAAATGTAATGAAAGTTTGCTTTTAATCATCACCATTTTGTTTCTTTTCAATCCTATAGCTTTGAAAAAAATGGAAAAAGATCAAATCGAAATGGAGAGATTCGTGACCGATTTCATGCATCGCTTCACGAGCACAATCGAAGGTGTTCTATCCAAACACGATTCGCAAATTGGTAATCACATTATCTTTCAAAGATTGATAAAATGTAAAACGAGACTTAGTAAAGCTTGTTGTTCACCAAAGGACGATTTTGAATCACAAGAGTTTTTAGTATGGTACGAAGTAGACGATGAAAAAACTTTAATACGCAAGGGTGGGGAAGTGCTACAGCCCGAGGAAAAACCACCCGATCCGCCCACCCAAACGAATCTCGATGATAGATTTTTGACCGAAGTATTGACCCACTTACACCACATGCAAGTATTAATTGATAAAACGTTAAGCCATAATCGTTTTCGGAGATCGTTGAACCAACTTGATGAGTATGATAGTGATGGTTCCGATAGTACTGGTGACTATGATGAAATGTACACGGAGAGAACGATATTGAATGATTCCTTTGTATAAAGATAAGTGATTGAAAATAACATTAAATGTTGTCGTTTCCATTGAGGCTTGAAAAAGTCGAGTTAAACTGATTGTGCCGTTTCTCAAAAATAACATTTTGATTGACGTCACCGTGACATTTCCTAACTCGGAAATTCAAGGTGTGGGTACTGTCGGTAATTTGTTAACGTGGTTTGTAATGTACTTTTTATAAAAGAATCTCCAATAGACCTTTTCATAAATTACGTCACGAGCCTCGTTTTCACACAATTACCAAAGTGATTATCTCTCACGAGACTCAAAATGACACATCTACCAATGGAGTCAAGTTTTGATAAGTTCCCTTGGGATTCGGTTACCATATCGCTCAATTCAAAACGAGGCAGTTGTTGCTCGTGACGTAATTTATGAATAGGTCTATTATATTTATTTATCTTATATATCATATTTATTCCTTTCCGTTAGATATATTATTTTCTTAGTTTTAAGTGAACTTATCTTAACAAACAAAAACTTAAAGCCTGAGAAGAATTTTCAATTCGGAGAAACTGTTTGACTTGCTTCAATTTTCTCCCAACAAATGTAAACAAATTAGAAACTTTTTGTACATAACATTTGTATTTTCTTCCTCTTGTAAAAATACAGAAGATGTCTATTTATTTGGTAATGAATCGACAGATCGTACACTAATATACTTCAAAATCATCACAAAGGTAACACATTGAGTGGGAATTGAACCCACGACCTCTCGCTTGCCGGGTGATCGCTATCGATTCGTTGCTATCGCATTAGTTCGTAGTAGACGAAGGGAGTGTTGGAACAAGAATATTGGGCTCATACACAAAGGGCCTAATCAATAACATAACATGAGAAAATAATGTGGGCCTACAAATTTCACTTCATCGCATGGCTGGTAAAACATTGTCAAAATAATTCCCTGTTCAGATTTTCAGACATCAATCAGCAGACACCTCATTTTATACAAGGAAGAGGAAATCACCAAAATATCGGACAAACACAACGTCGGAGTGCTACTGATGTCCAAATTTAGTCAAAAAAATCAAAAAGAGTGCACTTCATTTGAAAAAATCTCTCAAAAGCTTGGTTCCTGCTCATCAGACACTCATCACTCAGCAGGCATCTACTAGCACACTGAAATCTCAAACAAAACAACACACCAGAGTGTTTTTTTGCCTAAATTTGGTCTAAAGATTCAACAAAATGTACTCCACCGTATTGGTGAAAATAAAGTAAACCTTATCGGATGCAAGACCGGTAAGAAAGCACGTCAAATTTTCTTTCACACTCAATCTATAACTTCCGATAAGTTTCATTCATTAATATAAAATTATAAAGAACGTCAGTCCCCAGAACTTTTTGTTTGTTTTCTGGGTATTACGAACATTGCACGCACAGAGTAGTTTAAACGTCATTTGGTAAGTTTGTGTTTAATGGTCGCGAAATTTAGTTCATCAAATATATAATGAACTGATTGATTGATTGATTGATTGATTGATTGATTGATTGATTGATTGATTGATTGATTGATTGATTGATTGATTGATTTTTTATATATTCAATTTATTTCTACATTTCGTACGGTCGTACTTTTGAGTCTACAATATTTTGCAATAGCAAACAGTTTCGCGAACAGGTTGAAAAATCATTAAGATCACTAAGATTTTGTGAGTGGAAAATTTTGGTTTTTCTTTAAATTTTGATAACTATTTTTTATATAGATTTTTCAAGGCTTTGAATACATGAAATTTATACTTTTTGTTTCCTTTAAAGCAATTTTAAATTTAGTGTTCGAATTTCTTTCTATTTTAGAGTTCTCTCTTCTATTTATAAGACCTAAACCGTAACCGTAATTTTTGTTTTGAATGTACAGTGTACAGTAGTTTTAGGCTCATTCTTTTTTCATTCGACGGGCGCTCAATATTATGATCGCATATATATATTTTTTTTTCAGTCCACTCGAATAAAACAATAACATACTACATACAAAACAAGGTAGATCAAGAAATGGGGCAAGCACGAAATACGAATACTTATTAACTTGTCAAGTTCTTCAACCTCTTCAAATGAACTAAAAAAAGAATTTCTCCATTGCAACGTTGCAACGCAGCATAAAACATAAACATTGAGAAAGCAAATTATTCGAGTGTAGAACCACAACTGTTAAGAAAGATTATTGTCGGATGATTTGTGATTATAATATTTACGAACTTAAAAGAGAGACTATTTTGCCAAATTTGAACTATATGGCATGGTCATCAGTCATACGTGACTATTCAACCAATACATCAAACCTTCAACTAGTGTAGCAATTGAAGAATCTTTAAATAAACCGAATGTGGAATTCGGACATTTTTTTGCAAAACTTCACCTATTGACCATAACACTTGATATATCAGCAAGCAAAGAAATTCCGCACGCTCAAAAAACCTCAATTGACGTCACAAAAGTTAAACCCCATTAACGAAAAGTAAACAAAAATACAGACCAGCGTCGCCATGTCGAAAGTAGATTTGGTTCGTTTCTTACCAACAACAGACTCAGAGGTACTCGCTAAGAAAGTAAACTATCAATTCGAGAAACAACTCAGAACACAGCTCAAAGGAATCGAACGGCAAGAAAAATTAACGAGACTGACCATCGAAAAGTCCAACTCAGTTCTTAAGCAGCACATGATGTTGAATCGACAACGCTCGTTACCGGCAACCCAGTACCAGGGATGTTTACGAATGACTGAGAACAGTTCCGGTGAATCTTTCTTTCAACTCAATCGAAACACTCGATCCGACGCAATGAATTTATATAAACAGTCAACCACGGCGGACTCCGCGTTCAAAAGAAATCAGGGTAAAAACGGCTACGCACATCGCGCCTTGACGAGAAGCTCCAGTGACGGCCGCGCTGTCCGTCCTATGCAGCCGCCGACAGCGATTCCGAAACGCTTAACGCAATACGGAGGAGATGTTTCTTCTCACGGCAGACTAGTTCGCGTGCAAAGTGCGACATCCTTACATTCTCGATACAACAAATGGTGTGAATCCATTCAAGAAATGGAGAATAACAATTTAACAAATTTCCACCCACGCCGTCGAAGTGCTACAGCCGTTGACCCCGACGATATCCTGATACAGGACCTTGAAAACGAAGCACGAGAAATGGAATTAAGAGACGACGCACGAGGGCCGGTGCCACGCAAACCAGAATCAGAAAAACCGCCTCTCAGACGCCAACAGCGTTTATGTAGAGTCAGCTCGCTGCCAGGATCTATAGCTGTGGCGTGTAAGAAAGCAGAAGAGAATGAACTATCACAACTGAATTATAAAACTGAAAGAAAAGTCTCAGGAGAGCAAGAGATGAGAGACAGAAAGTCGGTTCAGCAGATAGGAAACTCACCAGAACGAAAATTGCCTAGCAACATTGTAACAAGTGATAGTCAGAGGATTCAATCATTATTTCAACCATCAGCCGAACTGAAAAAAGACAAATTATTTCCTTCCGTTACAAAGACAAATCCAACTTCCAATGGAGAGGGAAAGACATTGAAAATCTTAGACATCGCCGACAACAAAACAGCCAAAGGTGCTGGTGCTGGTCCTAAATCGAAATTCTCAGACATCAACAACAATGATGAGATAGCCAGATATGACAACAAACGGAACACTTGGCATGAAACTGAAGAAATTTTACCACACATACCAAAAATTTCAAAAGCCAAATTAAGAATGACCAAATCTGTTCAATAAATCTTAACATGTGGTGATAACAGACTTGCTAGCGAGGTTACACGAGAGGCTATTTCTAGGACGTTAGACGCGTGTATGTCGGCCTATACATAGATTTTCGTTTACAAGTTTTGTTAAGACGAATTAAGTACAGGCCGACACACACGCGTCTAACGTCCTAAATAGCATCTTGCGTAACCTCGCTATTGATTGCAGAGGATTTTGATGGATACCAATAGCGGACACCTGATTTTGCAGAACTTGAATGTATCCGAAAAAAGCCGGGAGTTCAATGCAACCCAAAAACCTACTAGTTTCAAAACATTGCTTTAGTTTTGCAAAGAGAAAACATTATAAAATAAATTGATTAAAATATTTTGCATAATTTGATTATCGAAAAGCTGAAAGTTCAGTGACACTTAAAAACCTTTAATTTTACAATATTCCCAACCAGACACAGAACGTTGTTTTAAGGTATGTCATAACCCTTTTTGACACCTTTCTTCTTTTGTTAATAACTTAATAAAGCTATGGGTGAATTCATCCCCTTTGAAAGTACATAGGTCGAAATCCGAAAAAATACTTTTATTACTTAGAAATTTCTTGTTCGGAAGTTATTAACAAAAGAAGAGAAGGTGTCAAAAAGGGTTAACGTCAGTACGTTCTGTTTGGACGTGTTGAAACAATATTGGATCTAGGTCTAGTTTTAAAGAGACAACATTGTAAATAATTTGTATTTTGCAGAATTTGAGTATCGAAAAGCTAAAAGTTCAGAGATAAATATTAAAAATAATTTTTTAGCGAAATAGTGAAACTATATAATAATAATTTCAAAACTTTGAGGCTTTTCTTCCAAATGGGTTTAGTTTTTGCAGATTTTGAGTATCCGATACAGAAACCTTAAAATTCAACAAATTGTTGAAAGTGTCAACAAATTGTTGAAGAAAGAGACACTATTATATTTACAATTTTTATGACGAAAACAATCCTGTAAATATATGACATGTATGAATTAACTGTAAAAATCGCTGTAAAAAGCTGGTCAAAAATGAAACTTTCTGCGATTCGAAAAGAATTTGTGTGATTTCTTCACTTGATACAAGTTTCATTCTCTTTAGGTATCAAATCTATAAAGTGCATTAATTTGAGGTTCGCATGTTTCATAGCTCTAGAATTTTCGCGGATCTTATATTGTCAAAAGTAAACAGTCTATTCTCAAATTTCAATCAAAACATTATAAGACACTTTCAATTTTTTGAAACAGGTACTTCTAAACCAAAATATTAATATTTTTCAATTCAGAAAGAAGCGGTAAAACATGATCACCATTCCTTCGGTTTAGCAATGGCCGCTCTGAAAGATTTCATGTGTGTACCGAGTACCGAGTACACACCGAGTTCTTTTTCAATTTTGCTCTTGATCCGTTAACATTTGTTACAAAAAAGAACTTACTCCAAACTTTTCTATATAAACCGTTAACTCTTTTAACCAATGGTTTTAGAAAACCTCATAATAATCCGGTTGTTCATTAGCACACCAGTCACTTTTTTTAATTTTGATATTTGATATGGTTGCAGCGAGAATTCCAAAATGGAATTGATCTTTGTTGCTGGAGGAAATGCAAACAAGAAGTTTGCGAAATTTGATTGGTTCTTTTATCAACTGTCAGGAATTCAAACTGACTGGTTCAACCATGTTATTTTTCATCAGAATCATAAAAAAAGTAGCAGGGTCTCCATGCTAGTTGTATGTTCATGTATTCCTGTTAATATTCTTTTTTTATCCTAACTAAACGAAGCATGAACTTCCATCTAATAATGTAAAAATTCTAAATAAACAAAAAAGTATGGTGTTCACTAAAAAATGAAAATGAAAATATAACGACTGATGAATTAATTTATATTTCGTCGAGCACAGTACATGTCTTCTTCAGCAAGTTCTAGGTATAATCCTCCGGCTATCAATAGAAGCCTTCTCGTTTGTAATTTTTGGTACAAGGAAGTACTTCTTTCTGTAAATATTTCCCGTATATGCGTACATGTCATGTCGAACGCCATGATTTTGAATGAAACATGCTCCCTGGATTAACAGCTTGCCCAAATGTTATTTCCAATCGAGGCAAGATACAGTTTTTCTCACAACCTATTCCATTATCTTAATGTTACGTTTCCTCTTTATTCTCGTTACTTTTTACCTTAGCTTCTATTTCAACAACTTGATTATTCACAGTATTGTTCAGTTCGTCGTGGTAAACAATGGGAATCTTTTCGGAAGATTCTAGAGCCTGTTGCGGATTCAAGTGGCGGTAAATAGAGTTTGTTTGGTATAAATTGTCAATGAATGAAGGGTTCTCACTTGTGTTCATATTAGAATTATACGTTGGATCATTTTCACCCATCAAGGTAGCCATGTGAGATTCACGTTGTGTTTGCAGGGATGATAACATGTCTTTAGCTGGATTTCTAGTGTTTCCAGTGTGTTTCTTCTTTTGCATTCTTTGTAGTTTCTCCTCTAAAAGAATTAAAATTCTAGTCCAGTCATATGCAGGAACAATTGAAGCAATAAACTAAGCCATTTTGTTGAAAAATTTGAAAAAATGTAATTTGAGTACAATTAAAGCATTAAAGAGTAGCATGGTATGGCTTTGTTCATAAAATGTTCATTATAGATGGAATAATTACAAGGCCAAAGTTGTATATTTAGCTTTCAAAGAGATTTAATTGACAATTGAATTCTAAATATAAAAAACGGTGACAGAATTAGGAAAAGTGTTACAGTGATATTTTTTGACGAAGAGATTCAATTGATATCAGCTGCCAAATAAAAAAGGGTGATTATATAATCAATATTCAATCAATCTAGTATCTTTCCATTAGAAGTTATCAATTGCAGTCAATATATATTCGATTTCAGCCATTAGCGACCATTAGCATTAGTGACAAAATTGTCACCAAAACAAACTTGTTAGTTGTTGTCAGAAAAGAAGACCAGATATTTGGTAGTCCCATGTTAGTTGACGGTAGACAACACAAGACAAACTGGTTGCTGCTTACCAATTTTTCGGTCAAATGTGTAAATTCACTGTCAAAGAGATTCAATTGATATTAGCTGCCAAATAAAAAGGGATGACAGAATCAGGGAAGGGGTGACAGAGAGTCAAACATGTCAGTCAAACACACTACCAAATATCTGGTCTTCTTTTTTTGAAAGCTTCTTCATATTTTATTGATATATTTTTGATGTTAGCAATCTTAAATTTTAGATGGATTCATCAGTCAGAGAATCTATCCAAAAAAACATCCTCATAACATTACCAAAATTAAAATTAGCATCAATTTTTTACGAAGGAGTTTGCAAAAAAATAGGTTTATAAAACAATACTGTCCAAACGAAAACAATAAGCGTATTGATTATGATGCAAACACTTACAAATCCCAGTGGTGCCACTATACCCTAGTCTAATACACACTGTTGTTAGTCTATAGTTCAAGTCAGATTTAAAAACAAATTTATTCCCCAGATGGAGCGCACGCAAATTTTTGGTAATTATGACTTTTACGACTCTTCCTCGACTCTTCCTCGACTCTTCCAACGTCATGTCACTCCTTCGTACGGACTTTTTTTATTCAAGTCACGTGTCATTTTTCAGTTCTTTACTAAGAACGAAGAAAAGAAGAACACGAAAATTGCGCTAGATAGAATTGTTTAAACATTATTTTTCTACGACTTTTGACAATTTCAAGTAATTTCACCGATGCAAAAGGTTTTTAGAGCAAAAGACTTTATGACGGAGGGTAGAGACAAAAATGCCCGCTTTTACGGGATTTTAAAGCTGCAAACGAGGAAAAAAACTTTCCAATATTCCTTGACTGAAGATGATGAAATGGTTTCAACTCTTCTGATTGTTTTTTCAGTTTCAGGAATATTTTTCGCCTGTAAATATAATCCCCAGAACACCCCTGTGTCTGTGGCTAACTGAGATCCACCCCACCGGTCACCCCATTAGAAAAATAGAATATTCTCTCCAGTGATAAAACAAAAAATTACAAAGAGCCACCCCACTGAAAATGATGAAATAACCATAGATTTTTATGACCCACTAGATAAGCATTACCATTTTGATCCAACCAAGCGGGTTTGAAAGTTTTGACTTTTGACGTTGCTAGAATTTAATGATACAGTTATAATTAGCCAAAGTCAGTTGCAAAAAGATTGTCAGTAAAAACTAGTTAAAACCGTTTATGTCGTTTATATGTAGAAACCAGGATAGGATGAAGGAAACAAAAAGCAAATAAATTATGATGTCCTGGTTTCTACATGGAAGAAATTTTTACTGACAATCTTTTAGACTGGAGTCGTTTATATGACGTTTTCTTATTCGAGACAGCAAAATTTATCAGCGGGAGTAGTTTAAAAGTAGTATATAAACGACTGGAATAAGTTGGTATTCTGACCTTGCGCAAGTTCCAGCAAACCACGCAAAAACAAATGAATATTTTCGAGAACAAAATAATTTTATTTTCATTTTTTTTCATAGCAAAACTTACTGTACAAGTAAATAATACACTCAAACTTCAACCTCGTACCCAGGGCGATAAGCTTTCTGACATTAGATATGACGCTTAGGTAAAGGTAGGCTTCCTATTACCAG
>JAUJPO010042922.1:0-17557 GCA_032270745.1 Tiaropsis multicirrata
AATTTTCAGGAGTGTTTCAGTGTATGAATATGAAGCTTTGGTTAAAATTTCAAGAAAATCTGAGACTTCATGTTTCACAACCTGATGGTCCTTATAAAAAATGGCTCTTAAGCTTTTGATATTTTCTTGATACACTTAGTTTCTTTTTGGATTTCTTTTAGTGCTTTTTATTGATCTCTTAAATTCCTAGCAGTTGAGTAGCTAGCAGTCGATTTTTGCCTGTATAAATAAATGAAGGTGACAAAACTAGTAACAGTACACGGATTAAGACAGAATGTTATTTTTTTACTTTGTCATTGTTATTATTTTTGTATCGATTGCAACTTCATATGAGACCTGTAATAAAAACTATTCACGCATTTTCACACATCAAGCAATCTAATTTCATGCATAATGTTTTCAAAATTCACGCATTCACGCTACGAAAAAAAACCAATCACGCAAGCTGCTTGGGGTCAACATATTATTTAATATTTGTGCGAATAAATTGGTTCACAAATTAATTTAACAGACACACGATTTCATGAAATTACAAAATCAAAGTTCATTTTTGTTAGGAACTGCTCATTTGTTTTCCTAGTCAATGTTGATTTAATTAATATGATTCTAATTACAAATATTAAAGATGTGCAAATATTGATAAAAGTAAATAAATGTTAGTACAGCACTGTAGTTTTGTTTCTTTTTGTTCTTCTCTTAATGTATGGTCCGAATTCACGAATTCACTTCCAATCTAAAGGATTGGTTATTTTGTGACCCAGGCCGTCAACTGGGGGTAATTAGCGACGCGAGGAGCCCACAACCTTCCGATTTGGAAACCAGCGCTCTACCACTCCGACCACCACTACCCTGTATGACTCGGTTACGTAAACTATTTTATTTTACGTATTTTGAAGAGTACTACTGAGTATGCAATAATGAGAATGTCAAAAAGTAATTTTCTCAACCAACATTCGCCACACTTACTAAAGTTTACTATTTTTACAGGGCTCTGACCATACTGAAAAAACTTCTGGACATTTTTAGGAACAGACTACTTTTGAAAAATATTTTTTAATTAATTATATCATGAGTAATTAAGAAATCAATGAAGCATGTACCTTAAAAAGACGTGATGAAGACGTTAATCATGTCATTTTACAAAAAATGTTTAATTTCGATGGTGAAAAGAGCTTTTTCCCTTGCGCTTCGGATTTTTTCTAAAGTACTCACAAATAATTGTGTTGCTTAGACTTTTGCGGAAAATTTTTCTCATGCAATGCGTGAAAAGTTATAACTGAAAATTGTGAGTGAAAACCTGATGAAAAACCACTATCCTCAAGATTTTGAGATAAAGAAGCTGTTACAAAATTTTTACGCAAATATATTTTTAAAATGTTCATTTTTCACCGAGAATAAGGTCCTCAAAGATGAAATACTCTTCTTTGCAAAAGTCTTCAATTTCTTCTTCATCAGTTTTTTATATTTTGAGATGTAGAAATGATTGGCCTAACAGAAAATGTATATAACACATACTTTAATGACCTATATAACGTACAAATCAACAATTAATGCATAACAAATTACGAAAATTCACTATGGTCAGAGCCCTTAAGGACTTCAAATGAAATCTTCAATCTTTTTTCCGACCCCGACAATTAAAGTTTCGACATTATTCTGACAACGTCTCTGGCTATTCCAAACCTAGATAAGACCAAATAGACCAGATAATATCTGAATAAAAACATCAAAAAAACTTATTATATTTAAATTATGACAACTTTTATTAGGTGATATGTATCTCTTTAGAAATGTGACTAGAGCCGGGAAGATTAAGTAAATGAAAGATTCCATGCTGTGCTTTGCATACTATACTCTGTAAGAAAGTTGCTCAAGCCCACTCCCCATCAGGTGAACTTTGAACTGAAGTTTCTTTTCTCCGTCCCACTTACAGGAGAAAAGCCGTACAGTTGTGACTCTGCTGGCTGCGAAAAGACCTTCAACACGTTATACAGACTTCGAGCACACCAACGTCTACACGAGGGAAATCTTTTCTCCTGTTATTTTGAAGAATGTAAAAAAGGATTTACGACTCGCAGTGACTTGACGAAACACATTCGAATTCACACTCAAGAAAGACCGTTTCATTGTAAAGAAGACACCTGCAAGCAATCCTTTTTGGCATCACATCATTTGAAAGCACACCAACGCACGCACTCCGGCGAAAAACCATTCTCGTGTCAGGAAGATGGATGCGAAAAAGCATTCTCGTCTAAATATGGTAAGACGAATTGATAAATACTGATTCAGGTTGCTTCTTGTCTAACTAGAGGATGCTTGTTTTAAAATGGCTTATTACAGGGAAGAGAAGGGAGTCTAGTCTTAGAATTTACTTACATCACGGACTTGTGAATTTAAATGGACGTTCAACGTCTTTTGTTGGTATTAAGTATGGATCATAAAAAAAAAACAATGAAATTTTAAGCGAGATGCACTTGGGACTAATTTGTTCAGAACTGCAAAAAGTAACGTCAATAGACTCAACAGTTCTAATTTTGATAGATGATTGCAATACTCTATGAGGTTATTAACTGAGACAACTTTTCCGACATTAAGTAGAAAATCCGACTAATAAGTTTAAAAATTTAACCTCAGAGTGCAGGTCATTTTCTGAGAGTGCAGAGTTCTAACGTTCATCACTTTATATGCAATCTTTAACTTCAACAAGTATATTTTTTAAGCAACAAAAAAATCATTTCATGCCAGTAAGACGATTTAAAAATGTTAATAAAGTGCAATTTTTTGTTTTCCAACTATTAATGTCGGATTTTGAAGGCTAAAAAGTATTTTGAAGTTTTTTAAGATAATTTCGCTCCTCAGCAGTACCTTTTTTTGGCTTTTTTGGCTTTCAAAACCCATGAATATATAATTTGACGGAATTTGGACGGATGTTATGTAACTATGTCGTATTTATTCTTATTCTTTTGCGGCAATGCGGATGGCTTCTAAGAAACATTAGATGTTGAATGTTCGATAGACACTAGGCTGGTTTTTGTATTTTCTACTTTAAGATCTATGAATTGACTTTAGAACATAACTAGATATTGCGAAAAGTAGTTATCCGTGCAGTAGTTTTAAAACCAATTTAAAACATTTTTTAGAATTCAATTCAATCGAACAAATCAACACAGCTTTATCTAAGAACAAAGTTGACGGTAAGCTGTCCTGGATTTAAAACTATTCCATATTTAATCGATCATGGTCATTAGTGATAGATAACTTTGATTATCTTCATATCGATTGCATTCGATTACTTCGATTAGATAATCGATCAAACGCGAAGCCACGACTTTTAGTAATGGGGGGCGAAAACAGGAAGTTGAAACAATGGATAGCGTTGTTTGCCTGCTGGTTACACGATCATGAATCATTGTTTAAGTTGGAAATTGATATCTTGTCACTTCTAGCAATTGCTTTGGATGAAAACATAGCAAACTATTACATGGAACATATGATGGAATCAGATGATGGAAAGAAACTTTCACTTTACAAACGCTTGGAAATGTCTGGTAGGTTTGTTTACTTCCATGTCTTCATCAAAACCTCTCAAGTAAGTTTGTTTGCTTGTAACAATTGTACCAGATAGCTCAGTTGGTAGAGTGCTTTCTTTACAATCCAAAGGTTTTAGGTTCAATATCGGTCATCGTTCACTCAACGAATGATGTGTCTGGTAAGTCACTAGAATCTGACGGTAGGTGTAGCGCTCCGCCTCTGCCATTAGTCTAGCGAAAAGAAGGATAGAATCCTCCATTGTACGGCTGCTACCGACACCAGGCCTCCTCGATTAACCTACTTATACCAATTCTTCTTCATTATTTCATCGAAACCTCATGTCATGTAAGTCAAGGGAAAAGAGGCTTTTTAACGGTAAGGTCAGCACCGTTCATGGATGCAATGATCCTCCAGATTCAGCGACGCTTCTCAAACTAAATCATTTATTATAGAAGTTGGATGTGAAATAAGTTGGATGTGAAATATTATCGCTTTAAAAACAGATTTAAACCTCTTAATAATTTGCATATTGAATCTCTCTTCTTCAAAAACCAAGATCCACTGTTAGATATCTACAATCAGTTAAAGTACGCTTTTTTCTCTAAAGTTTCATGGTTTTATTTCTTTAGGAAGCTCCTATGGTGCAATGACATATCAATCGAATTTGACACAATTTATGAACTCATATTTTCACAGTAATGATGATCAGCGAGATGTCATGGCAATGCTAGCAATGGAAGGACATGGGGTAATTAATTGAAGATCACAAATTTTGTCACAGCTACCTTATACCTTTCTAAAGCTTTGGTCTGTCAGTAAAATTGCTCCCGTGTAGAAACCAGGACACTTATTTATTTTTTGTTTCTTTAATGTCATCGCGTGGTTTCTACATACTGTTTTTAGTGACAATCTTTATAAAGGGCTAATGAAATTTTTATATTTGATTTTCTTAGTAAGCTTGCTTTTCCATTTCCAGGGAAGCAAGAGAAGCAAGAGTATGATTGATTGTTTAAATTATAATTTGAAAAGTCTGCGAATCCATAGCAATAATTACAACTTGGATAAAATCATCTTCCAATTTGAAACCACTTTTTTAGTACTAAAGTTTCTAAAAATCATTGTCTCGGTTTTTTGTTCTCCAAACTTGTTTGAGAGACTTTACTACGGAAAACTTTTCTTTATTTTCTACTTAACAGCATCCAGTGCAATTAGATGCATCAGCTTCAGATTCCACTGACTACTTTAATTCCACCAGAATGTTGGTAATAACTATCATCTCACTGGTCATCATAACGATTGTCATTACATTAGTTGGATTGGCTATCAAATATTTTACAAGACAATGTATGAAAGGTAAGCTGATGCCCAAGCAACGTCGTTCCAACGTCAGAAAGAGCTTTGGATGTTGAAAGAATGTTGGAATAACGTCGTGTGTCTGCTGGCGACCTTCTCTCAGAGAAGACTATTAAAAGTCTGGTCACCAGCTGGTCAAAAAAAAATTGGCTTTTAGAGAATGGCTTGAGGGGGTAATTTCTGAGAGTTTGCTTGTAATATAAGATACCAGAAATGGTCCAATGGGGGACAATGGTCCAATGGGGGGTTCTTGACAAACAAACCTTACTACAACATGAGACATGCCAGGAGGCAGACGTAAAATGAAATGATGATAGGAATTGGCAGATTCAAGATTTACTGTAGATCATCTAGTTAAATGTGGCTAAGTAGATTAAACAAAAAAATCACGGAAAATGCTAAATGGAAAAAGGCAGGATGGGGAGAAAGAGGGAATATGAGACAGGAAAGTCGAGGAGGGAAAAAGAGAAGTCGAGGAGGGAAAAAGATCATAAGGAGAGAATAGACGAGAAAGCGGAGGCCGAAGTTAGGGCGTTGATTTCCAAATCGGAATGTTGTGGGTTCGAGCCCCACCCAAATCATCGATCACCGTAGCGAGGTCACCTCTCGCGTCGCTAGTTAATTATTAATTAATTATCCCAGGTGACGGTCCCGGTTACATAATAACCGATCCTTGAGAATGGAAGTGAATTTGGACCCTGAACATAAAATTGCTTTAATAGAATAAATTAAAAGGGATATGATTAAAAAACGAAAAATTGAGAAAGGATACATCTCTTCATTTCTTCCCTTTAAGCAACCAAGTATGAAAACGAAGAGGACGCCATGAATGCTTTGGTTGATTCCAAACTCACTGAAAATGATCTCAATGATATTGTTGATCAAATTCATCTTCGCATCAAAGAAAGATTGAAACACAAAGAAGTCAATGGAAACCAATACCATGACTCAGCAACAAAGTTGTGATGAAGCTGTCTTTGGATTCATTGGATGTTTTGAGGAGTTTTTTTCTGTTGAATGGCGAATTAAGAAAAAGGAAGACAATTAAGAAAAAGGAAGACAATTAAGAAAAAGGAAGACATTTTTCTCTTTTGTTATTGACGTCATTGGGTCATTCGATCTAGAGTTTTTTCTAATATTTTGATGCGGAATTTACTTCGGGTGCGCTAAAGCTTTACCGTAAAAGGATGGCGTTTAGCGTACCCAAAGCAACCCTCTAGGTCAGAATATTAAAATTCACTAGAAATTCTATGAACAAAAAAAATGCTATTTATAATGAGCTTGTTACTTGTATCGGACTTTCATTTTATGAATTCCAAAACTCGTTGGAATCAGTTAACAGATTCATCATTTTTTAACATTCTCTTTAGTTCAAATAACAAATACTAAGCTTCTGTATTTAAAACATCCTGATTCTCTTTTTCAAAAAGATCTTAAGAAGGTGTTACAAATTTCCTATATGATTTGGAATGTAAATAAAGATTCTACTTTATCTATCGGACAAATCTTTGTCGGACAAAAGCAACTAAAGATTTATTGTAAGAGATCTTGACCAATGCGGAACATTCCGTCTGATTCGGACCAGAGGCGGATACAGAAGGTACTCAATCTTTTTGACGGTTGATTGTTGGTTGTTGATTAACAAAAGCAACACTCCGTCAAAATCTTTGAGAACCTTCTGTATACCTGTGAATGGTCAAATTGAATTGAATTTTGAGTTTGAATATCTTTCTTAATATATTGTAAAGAGTTTTTTGTAGTTTTTGTGATATCTTATTTAGTATTTATATTTTAAGGCATTTTTGTATCATTATCTAACCATCCATGTAATTTATATAGTATATTTAAGTTTGAGAAAAATTACCAATATGATAGCCAGAAGATGGACAACGGCAGGTTTTCAATTATTTTTATGGGAAGTGTTGCTTTTGCTCATATTCCTTTTATGGAAGTCAAATCTCTCCGTCAAAATCTCTTAGTATCTTCTGCATCCCCTCCGGGCGACGAGATTTTAATTATAGATGGAACACAAATCTTTTCATTGTTTCTCAAATGCAAATGTATCAAATTACCCATAGTTTCATCAGAGAACTTAAAGATATTGAGCAAGCACTTGAACGCAGTGTTTACCCCCGTTATCAGCTACCGAATAGTTCATCAAAGCCTCCAAATACCAGATCCGAAGCTTTTGGTCTTTCTTCACAGTTATAGGTTTGCCACTCCCTGTAGGGAATACAATCTCGTTGGAGAGATGGTTATAGCCAGGAACAGTAAAAGCTGCGCCACGTTTTGGTAGGGTGGAGATGGGTGCCATTGTCTGATTTTGATTGTCGGTGATAAGTGTTAAGATTTCATTTGGTTTGTGGAGTTTTGCGCATCCCCAATAACTTTCCCCTTAAATACAGAAAGATCATAGAAAATCATTGTTCAACATCCAAATCATATGAGTCAGTTTATTTTAAATTTGCAATTCCAAAATATATTCATGTTCCGTGCAAATAGGATAACAGACAAAGCAAAATTTGACCAATATGAAACGCTCTTTCTCCTATGACTATGTTGGAATTTACCATGGATTGAAACGTTTAAAAGATGTTTTGCCAATTTTCGAGTCTCTCGAAGAAGGATTAACTGGGAAAGCAAGGTCCCCTATTTTCCTCTGGTCTTGCTTCTAAAATACCATTACCTGACAGCTCGATCGGACCGCACCTCACACCTCCTTCTAAATGAACCAATTTAAAAGCAGTGACGTCACCATCTTTTGGCATTTTAAATGAACCAAATTCTCCACCAGCTTGGTAACATAATTTCTCTGAGTAAGTCAGCTCCATGTTACAATTGTCTTGAACTATAAAGTGAAATTCAAGATTAGTTCAATTTTACTTTACTAAAATAGTGCAGTCTCAGGAACCTGAATGTACAAGGGGCAAAGATTTATCATGAGGAGTTCAAGGGACCGAGATTTCTAGACAGGGTGAGTTTAATCTGGTATTTAGAGGCTTATCGTATACACAATACACCCTGTAACTTAAAGACATTGACGAATTGACTTCAGAGAGACTTCAATATCTATAGATTTTAAATTCAGTGGAAATCTTCTCTCCTCTATTAGTTTTTAAAAATTCGAAATACTTTTCAAGTAGATCTTTGGGTTGACCTTAATTTGATGGAAATTTCAAGTACCTTGAAAAGTGGTCCAACCACCTGAATTTCCATCTCTACCCTTACATTCACCACCATGCGTACAAAAGCATCTTGGGCTTTTCATAACGCTTCCTTTTCCTTTCAATTTACAATGCAAAACACAATCAATTTCTGATTCAGTTCTAAATACGTCGTCCACTTTTTCCCAGCAGCTTTTGTCTTTCCTGAAATTTCTTGATGAAACATCTGCCCGATGAAAACAGGCTGATGTGGCTTGTGTTTGAAAGAAGATACACATACTTAGAATTAATAGCGCAATTTCCATTTTTTTCCAAAGAGAGCAATCACAAACCGTCTATCTAGTTGGAGGTAAACAGAAGAAGTTTTTAGACTCTCGACTCCTTTTACTTTGTTGTACTTGGCTACTCATTAACAATATCTTTCGAAAGAAAAGAGCTGCTTATTCTTCCACTTATCATGAAACAAATTTTAACACCTTTTTATTCATTCTCACTTTACTTTACTTTACTTGTAATTTAAAAACTTGACCGTTTTCTCCTTTCCTTTTACTTTAATCTTGATAATTTTTAGTCCAAATACTATTTAGAGTTGGAATCCCGCATTGATTAAATATCTTAAAATTTGAAATCATAACTGTAAGTAAGCTTTATTTAAAAAAAGAGAGGTTTTGGCGCATCGTAAAAAAACCACTTCAAAAAAAATCCACGTGATCAAAAGTTATCGCAAATTAAAAATATCGGTCCGCAAAGGGCCTAGTAAAAATATAAGGGCGAAAACTGCCAATTTTCGCAACGAAATCATTGATATAATGATTTATAGACAGTTATATTTGCTATTTTTTTGTCAGGTGATAGATTCTAGGGTATATGTCGATTATAAACTAGTCTGAATATTGTATATTTTTTTTCATATTTATCTCATTTGTCAAAGTCAAAGTCAAAAAAAAAAATCGGACACCACATTTTCGGACATCTGTCAACAAGATGACGTTATTTCAAAAAAAAAAATTTAAAAAGGGTAGAAATTCCATTGCAATATCTCTTTTCGTTCTGAAGATACGAGGCTTTGTTTATTTGTGGTTGAAAATCGAACATTTTGCTCTGGGAAACTAGCCGGGACTAAAGGGGTTAAGCCCAAGAGAAGATTTTAGGGTTCCAAAACGCCATTCTGTCAGGTTAAAAAAGTCACTTGAATTCAGATTATTTTTCATTTTTCATAGTATTTTCTTTGGCTTTGTTTTGGTTCCAAAGTCTCGGGATAATGTAGGATATCAAAATTGGATTTTTCTTACTGGATATACAAACTGTATTGTTCATTGTTCGAAGAATTAATGGGTGACACAAAGGTAGTGGGCAATTAAAATTTCTAGGCTTTTAATGGGACCTTTTTAATGATGGCTATTTTCCAACATTTCTGCGATGAGGGATTTTACATTTTAAGGAGAATTACTCCGTACATGTATGTGCGCATGTGCGTGAACAAAACCTGTATGTTATAGTATTACCCATCATGGCATCGTGCGTAACTGAAACCAATTTACCAAAATAATGTCACCATTCACGTTCACCCAAGCTATTGCCTGTAAAATAAATAGAATTTGTTTGTTTTAACAATAAACAAAAACTAAACCACTTACAATCAAATTGAGATGGCAATCAAAACATTTTCATCTTTTGTATATCAATTGCTTATGAAAAGCTCACAATTTCTAGCTTAGAAATTATTGTATTTTTGCCATTGATGGTCCCTGTATTTGCCGAGAGCCAGGGGATATTCTACACTTGATTCTTACAGGGCAATTACGCTATCTAACAAAGTTTGTGACTCAAGGTCGTTAGTCTGATTAAAACATAACAGAATTGACGTTTCAGTTAAAGAAATTGGTTTAGTGGTGATGGCGTACAATGGGACATGTCCGATATTCACCGATAACGTTGAAAGAAATAACCGGTAAAACCATGATAAAAACATAATTCATTTTAAAATTGAATAGTGATAAAAACCACCGAAGTCCAATTACTTTTAAACAATCAAGAATTTTTCCATTTTACAGATCACCGAAGAAGGAAAAGGAAATCACCTACAAAGACAACATCAAGGTAAAGTCCACAATTCATTTGAACGGTCATTACGTTCTAATCCAATTTCAGTAAAAATTGCTCACAACTTTCTCAGATTTTATACCCGTACGGTACACCTGTCCTTTATCAGAACCTTGAAAACATACTCAGCTAAAGGTTCGTACGTCCGGTATGTCATTTACTTTGAATGCCTCTCATCTCGGACAGGTGCCAGTGGAAAAGAATGCGCTGACAAATATTTTATTGCAGCTAAAGGCAAAAACTCGACCAACCTGGCTTTATTTACCCCTTTCGCTCTCAATTTTTCATTTCTGAAGGTCCAAACCATAGTATATAATTCATTTCTGAAGGTCCAAACCATAGTATATAATTCATGATATAATAAGGAGATTTTTTGATTTGTTGCTCATCCTCAGATACTCTTTATTATATATAGTACATGGTCCCTGAGTTTCAAGTCCATTTTTCCAGCACTTCGAGTGATCGTATCTTTAATCTCATATTTTCTTCAGGCGGATCCATTGTTGAAATTGATGACCAATCTATCCGGAAGACATGATGAAATATTTTTCCATACTTACCATCAAAGTATTCTTCATTTTTCCTTTTGAAAACTGTTATTGTTTTTCTTCGGAACTTTCAACCTTTTACAGTTATAGCAAAATTCGCTTGTTGCTCGTTCTTTTTCTTATCTTTCTTTTTTATTTCTTCCAGTGTACACTTTTTTCTCAAAAGGAGCATTCTTGGAATGTGATCCACTGGAGTGTGATTCAGTTCAGATCATTTTAGATGTGGAAAAACATTTAATTTTTCAAACAATTTTAGTTGTGGAATTATGGCACCGTCAAATCATCACAGAGCTTGATTCATTGCAAATTATTTTCACAGAAAAAAAGGTTTGTCCATAAGTATTATTTAAAAAAAACGCAAAAATGTAGCAAAATGGAAAGTTTCAAGTCCATCTTATCTTTGATCTTGCTTCGATTTTCAAAGTTAAAATTTTATTAAAAAAGGATTTTGTGGAAGAAAAATTTGAAAATGCACAGTCTATTACCCGCCTATTACAATAATTTTAGGTAGAGGAGAGTATAATGGTTATCTTGGAGAGGTTACAAAGAATCGTCAAAATTTTCGAGGTAAAAGATTTATTTGTAATCTCGTACCCAGAGCCTGATTCTCCTCAGCGCTCAAGACTGGGGACGAGGTTGGACATCATAATTTTCTTGTTTGCACATACACCCTGTCTCAGTGACCCGGTGGGAATTATTTGCCAATGGAGATAAATAAATGAAGAGACATAAAACCCAACGGGGTTATCAAAAACGGATATTTTTCCACTGGGGAGGCGAAGGTCTATTGTTCTTTGTTCGAAATATTGGTGGGGATGAGACATTTATGTCGATCAAAATTTAGTGGGGATATCAAATTTTTTACGTTTTTCAGTGGGGATGGGTCTTTTTCCAGCGGGACGAATTTCAATGCTATTTTTTCACCGGGGACGATTTTTGGGCCTGTATTTCCAGTGGTAGGGGGTCCCACCGGGTCTGTGAAACAGGGGTGTGCACATCTTCAAATAGACACTTCTGTGTCAGAGACCCACGGTGGAAATTCAATACCTTATTACACGAATATAACTGGTCAAGTAATTAACGGACTTGAAATTTATGCGATCAAAAATGAACGCGAAAAACAAGTTTTTTAATTTCCCCATGGCTCTAATTGGGTGGTTTTAATTAACGCGCGATTAATCAACGCGAGTTAGGGTCATTCGTGTTAATTACATGTCTAATTATATTCGTGTAAAAAGGTAAATAAAGATTCAAAAATTCAAAAGTTTTATATTTTTCAATATGGGGGTGGTGGGAGGTTCTTTAACCTTGGGTAGGGGATAGATAAGAAATGTCCAGTGTGAAATCCAACACGAGGGTTTTATTGTGTTTGTTTTATTCAGGTTCTATGTGATCAGATGAAAATATTCGACACTTTCAATCCGCTCGAGTTTGCCAATTTCAGGTATAGTAATTATATTTTACTTACTATTAGCCTCTTGACTGACTGGGGGTTGGGGGGGGGGGGTCGACTCATAAAGGACAGGTCTATAAAAGCATACACTCTTACACAATTTGTTCACCTTTATTGGCTACGCTACTGCTCAGAGCCCACTTTTCATCAGCATCCCTGTAGAAGTTTAGGTTCAACAAGATGACTAAAACCTTAATATATTATTCAATATTCTATATTTTCTTCTGTTTTTTTAAGGGCGTATTTGGGTCAATCTTCTGGCTTTGAAAGTTTCCAATTTCGATTTATCGAGAACAAGATTGGGATAAAGAAGGTAAAAAAATATAAAGAAAATTATACCCTTTTGCAGTTGCGGATAAAGAAGGTACTCTGAAATTTTGACGGAGGAGAGTATTGCTTTTGCTCATACTCCTTATTTGGAAGTCAACACTCTCCGTCAAAACGTTTTGAGTAGCTTCTGCATCCGCCGCCTCTGCTTCATTTAGCAACACAAAAGTAATTGACAAAGGAAGCATTTATAAAGATTTCTCACTTTCTTTTGTACTTTATATACCGTTAGAAAAATGATCGAGAGCGCAACGTTTTAAGGATCCATAAATCATTCTTTTCTAGGAAAATCGAATTCTTCATAATCAGAAATGTTATACGGATGTTTTTCAAAAGGATCCTGAATCTTTGGAGAAAATCCAAGAGACCGAAGCCGAACAATCACTTTTTGATCTTCTTAATGTAAGTGTTCATTTCGCAATTCAACATTCCATTTACTCCAGACAACACCCTTCCGCCAAATTTCTTAAATATGAAATCGACTTTTGTGTGAGAGCCTTATAATGGACGATGGTGGTCGCGCGGCCGAGGGCCATCGGACCCTCTTTGCTGGAGCTCCAACGAAATGTTGACAGAAAGCTGACAAAGATGAAAGATTTATTTTCTGCCAGTTAGACCTAGAAGATCCGAATTCATTTGCATTAACTTGAGGATCTTTTTTTCCTTAGACTTGGTTATGTGAACTTTACGATGCTTCATCTGCTACCTTCAATGAATTTTTATTAGACTTTTCGAAAGCGTCAAGTCTTCAATTAGGTGAGCTTTCAAAGGAGACCGAGGTAGGTTAAAAAAGAAATAGAACACATCATTTTTAGCACATTCACAGCCCTCTTTCCAGTACCGCTGTAAAAAATTTAGGCGGGTACTAGCCTGACTACCGGGACTGGTTTTACCCACCCTCGACTCCAGGGCCCAAATGATTCGCGCCATAGAGTGGGTCCGGTGAATGTACTGAAAATCTGAACATATAGGAAATCATATCCAGCCACGCGTCCATCAGAAATCTCAATAGCGTTCGCTGGTCAGATAAGGCCTGGAGTCGAGGGTGGGTTTTACCATGGTAACCACTTAATCAACTTGTTATTGTTGCTATTCCAAAGATATTTGGCTATTCTTTTAATTGCTTTCTTTTGTGTAGGATCCTTTGAAAGAAGTTATCGACGAAGAGACTTATTGCAAGCTGTTGGCCAAAGGTTTAAATAAAATTCAATTTTCTATCTTCATAGACAGATACTTAGCAAAAACACTTAGCAAAAAAAGGTACGGTAGACGTTGGTAGCCAGGCTACCTTTTTTTGGATTCCGTAACTCCCTGGTAGGGTTGCGTAAACATGAAATTTGAAAATCTCTCCCTCATATAGGGTTCCTACATGGAAATTTTTCGGAAAAATTTGGAAATTCAAATCCAATTTAGGTCACCTTTTTCACGTTTTTCGACAACAAATCAACTTAGTGAGAGGAAAACATTATCCAAAATATCATCAAAGACATTTCTTTCTTTCTTAGGTGAAAGACGATTGCATTGGAAAGCTTTCGTAACAGCTTTGACCATACAATACCGAGGAAAATTCGGTCCTTTCAAAAATGAATGGCAACTTTTGAATCTTTTAATGGATTTAGATCAAATCTTCATGAAGTGGAGATGTAGGGAGGTTTTTCTTATACTGCCACAAAATGAAAGTTTAGGATTTTCAAAATTGACAAATGAGATAGTTTGCAAGGCGTTTCCTTCCTAATGAAAATATCTTTTTCAAAAGCAAAGTACATCAACTTTGAAAATAATGCACCTTCAAAGTAAACCAAGTTTTATATCGAATGCTGTCAGAACACGTCGTTCCGATGGAAACGATTATTTTAGCCGGGGCGGTGTAGAAAAAAACGCTTATTAGCTCAGAATTTCTCAAATTTTAGAATATTTTGCTAGTCGCTCATTTTTCTAAAACAATGAATTTTGAAATCTGACAAAAATACAGCTTGGTTTACCAGCAACTAGGAGTAAAACTACTTTTCGTTACAGATGTCCACTTAAGCTTGGTTTACCGGCAATTAGGGGTAAAACGCGGAACTGTAGGCTCATCCGGATACTATTACCTACGGAGCACTATTAGGTAAGAGATGTTTTTTATAAATAATTTTTATCAATGAGAGATCTATCATTTGAACGTTCCAATAAGTAAATTGTTATGTCGCGGCCAAGAGCGAAGCCAAGAGCAATCCAAAGGTTTCCATCTGCCGCCTATCGAATCCCACCTTCCCGGCGAATTCGTTCATGCCATCTTTTGAACCATCTTTCTCGTCACAAATAATTCGTTTGCAAATTGAGAGAAAACATCGATGAAACTAGTACAAGAGCAGGAAATTTTTAAAATCGCAAAACACTAAAATTAATAGCCAATTTCGAACGTTTCTTGGAGGGAAATGATCCCAAAATTGAATTTATTTTTCAACAAGAATCTATTGAGATTCTTATTAATATTTGTGACACGAAAGATGGTTCAAAAGGTGGCTCAAAAGATGGCTTGTATAATTTCTTAAGTTCTCGTCAAAGACATGTGATGGAACTCGAAGTGGGCACCCTACCATTGGATAGCCTGGAAACCATTAGCTTTATCTACTTATCTGATTCCCGAATTGCTGAATGCGATTGTCGGCACTGTTGCAAACCAATCAGTATTCAGTTGGCAATATTTGACAAGTTAGAGTGTATCTTTGGTTACTCGTGAGTCAGAGAGTGCAGACAAGAGAAGAGCTGATGATTTCCTGGCTAACCATTGGACTATATTTGCTTTCACATAAGCTTTTAGAGGGTAATGATTCCTTTTTTTAGCGAACGATACCATGTTTTCAAAGATCTGTTTCGCGTATCATCCTATTTGATTCCAGAAGAGCTGATTAGAAAAATACAACTTGAAAAAGAAGCATCGAATAAATAAAGAAATTAGCTGCACGTTGAAAGAAATGATATATGCTTGAAAGCAACAGAACTTTAGTTTGCATCAAACAACTTAATGCAACATCACGGAACCAGCGTGGAAGAAGTAAATTATTTATCCAAAACTTTTGACCAACTTAGCTAGTTTTAGTGAAAAACCCTCTAAATGAATTTCTTGATTTATTTGTTTCACATCTTGAAAAAAATACCCTAATCTTGGTTCTTAGTAAAAAGTGATTTGAATGACAAGGTGTAAAATAGCATCTTGGTTCTTAGTAAAAAGTGATTTGAATGACAAGGTGTAAAATAGCATCAATGTCTTTCAGAAAATTAAATTTACAGAGGCGGATACAGAAGGTACTTTTGTTGTTGTTGTTGTTGTTGTAGTTGTTGTTGTGTGTGTGTATACTGGTGGAATGAAATTCATTCGTCCCCAAGAAGGGTCCTTCTTGCCAGGGCTAAGTGTTGTTGTTGTAGTTGTTGTTGTTGTAGTTGTTGTTGTTGTTGTTGTTGTTGTTGTTGTTGTTGTAGTTGTTGTTGTTGTTGTTGTAGGATAAGTATATTTCTTCTCTATGGTCAAAACCACATATACAAGTAGTTACAATTATAATTTTAGCACTTCGCACGTTTCTTCAGTTCGATCTCTTTTCCTGGTTCTCACGTTCTCACTTCTTCTCGAGTATTCTATTTTCAAAACGTGGCGGGGACTGGTTACTTGTCCCCAGTCCCGAATGGCTGGCCATGACGGGTGAAAGCGGGCGTATATCGAACCCGCGACATTGTCACAAAACTTCTTGACACATCAAAAAGATAACACACGATGTAAAAAAGGCGAGAGACTTCGGCGAGACAATTACTCACCAATAAAAAAAGTTAACTAAGATGAAAGAAAATGTAAATGTCTTTGCTGAAATCGGGGGAAAATGGTCGAAGAAATGGTCGGTTTTTCGGCAAAATTTGCACTGCATTGTATAAAGGGTTCGAATTTGAAGGACCAATTTTGGTCGCACACACCCTCTCCCCCCGGGGTTCTGAAGGAATATATCAGCAAAAAGGTCAAAGGTCAAAATCTTTGAGAACCTTCTTTACTGAATTTACTATGGAAAATATTTTTTGGCACGAAGATTGTGATTTTCTGATTTAGAGAAACTGCCTGGTCTGCAACTATAAAAACTGCAGTTTTTGAACTCGTGTCAGCATTTTTCTTCTCTCACGATGAGAAAGTATATGGTTGTTCATTTGTAGCAAAACTCTGATTTTTTCATTTACTGTAGTGAAAATATTTTTATTTAGTAAAAAAAAAATTTATTTAGAGTAATTCAGTGAAATCTTTTTTTATTCAGTGAAATTTTTTTATATTTAGTGAAATTATTTAGTGAATTTTTTTATTTAGTGATTTTTTTATATTCAGTGATTTTTTTAATTTAATGAAATATTTCTCATTTAGTGATTTATGGGGCGTCATTTCGAAAAGAACATTACACGAGCCAGTCTGCAGTTTGTCTTTTTCAGATCAGTATTTTGTCCTATAAAAAATGCAGGTCATGAAAGCTGGTCCCAAATTTGGCCGCCAAAGCAATCGTGAGGCTGGGAATGTCCTTGCTCTCTCCACCAATGTTATCAAGCAGGCGAAAAACTCTTGATAAGCCTCTTCGATGTCAGGGTCAGCCATCTTTGTCTTTCCTGCCTGTTTGTTTACGTTTTTTAGCTAGTGTCAGCATAAAATGGTCACAACCACACTTACTAAGCTATATTGCATATGCAAATAAAGCAGAAAAACATCAGCCAATATGGCCACGGTAAATACAGTGCGATATTACGGGTTGTTATGGGTTGTAATCTCCAGACCAGAATGATTGTTCTCTTCGCTAAACCAAAAAAAACATTTACTAAATACAAATAATTTTCACTAAATACAAATAATTTCACTAAATGTAAAAATATTTTATTGAATTAAAAAAAAATCACTAAATATAAAAATAATTACACTAGGCCAACTCTAAAAAATTCTTCGTTTCCGCGTTACCGGGTGACGAAAAAAAATCTCTCATGCGGGAGGCCGGGAAATTATTTTTTTTTACATTTTTTTTATTATGTGGTTTTCAAAAACTATAATTTTTTTTGTTAAAGATCTTTTTTTGTTTGCT